>OZ007569.1:54474406-54591906 GCA_963931925.1 Onchidella celtica | reverse complement strand
GTGAGGGGGGGGAGGGCATCAGTTCTGGTTACAGTTAGAGTTTTCAAGTAGTAGCCGACATTAGTACTCAACCCACCTCTCAAAGGATTTGTGCGTGTGTGCGTGTGTGTGTGTGTGTGTGTGGGGGGGGAGGGCATCAGTTCTGGTTACAGTTAGAGTTTTCAAGTAGTAGCCGACATTAGTACTCAACCCACCTCTCAAAGGATTTGTGTGTGCGTGTGTGTGTGTGTGAGGGGGGGGGAGGGCATCAGTTCTGGTTACAGTTAGAGTTTTCAAGTAGTAGCCGACATTAGTACTCAACCCACCTCTCAAAGGATTTGTGTGTGCGTGTGTGTGTGTGTGAGGGGGGGGGAGGGCATCAGTTCTGGTTACAGTTAGAGTTTTCAAGTAGTAGCCGACATTAGTACTCAACCCACCTCTCAAAGGATTTGTGTGTGTGTGTGTGTGTGTGTGTGTGGGGGGGGAGGGCATCAGTTCTGGTTACAGTTAGAGTTTTCAAGTAGTAGCCGACATTAGTACTCAACCCACCTCTCAAAGGATTTGTGTGTGCGTGTGTGTGTGTGTGGGGGGGGGGGGGAGGGCATCAGTTCTGGTTACAGTTAGAGTTTTCAAGTAGTAGCCGACATTAGTACTCAACCCACCTCTCAAAGGATTTGTGTGTGCGTGTGTGTGTGTGTGGGGGGGGGGGGAGGGCATCAGTTCTGGTTACAGTTAGAGTTTTCAAGTAGTAGCCGACATTAGTACTCAACCCACCTCTCAAAGGATTTGTGCGTGTGTGCGTGTGTGTGTGTGTGTGTGTGGGGGGGGAGGGCATCAGTTCTGGTTACAGTTAGAGTTTTCAAGTAGTAGCCGACATTAGTACTCAACCCACCTCTCAAAGGATTTGTGTGTGCGTGTGTGTGTGTGTGTGTGGGGGGGGGGGGGGAGGGCATCAGTTCTGGTTACAGTTAGAGTTTTCAAGTAGTAGCCGACATTAGTACTCAACCGACCTCTCAAAGGATTTGTGTGTGCGTGTGTGTGTGTGTGTGTGGGGGGGAGGGCATCAGTTCTGGTTACAGTTAGAGTTTTCAAGTAGTAGCCGACATTAGTACTCAACCCACCTCGCCACTTTTTTATTTATTTTTTCTCTTTTTTTTTTTCTATATTTGTTTCTTTTCTTTTATTTTTTTTTTTAAATTTCTCACAACTCTTCTCTGTGTTTTTCTTCATTTTTACTTCGTAGAGTACGTCCTTCAATTCCATTCGGTATCGTTCATACAATGTTAAGACCTTACAGGTATTTTCAGGCCCATAATCATAATTATCCTGAGGAAGAACGTTGCGATTGCTTGTTGGAGTGAAAGATAGATTTTTGAAAATTTTATTTCAGATTTTATATTAACTGGCACAACTGATGCTGTTTTGATGTTACTCTCGTGAAAATTTTAAACATTGCGTTTTCAAGATTACTTGAAATAAAGAAGTGATTCGCAGTCATAACAGACAGCTTAGGAATTCTACTGCACTTGTTGTAATAGCAGTTTCTAACTAAACGATTCAAGAATCTTCGTGCTTTAAATGGTGTAGGTGATCTTGGCTTGAGAAAAAAAAATCTGTAAGATTTCAAGCAGGACTGTTTTCATGTTAAGCACAAAAGAACGTAAAGTCACAATTTATCAGAACAAACTTCAAAACTCCATTTCACAGCATACGGTAAATAAACAGCTAAACGAATGCAGCAGGGAAATGAAGTAATACAAAATAATACTGATTAAATAAATGTATAAAAATAAAGTAATTTTTACTGATTTATCAACAACAACAACAAAAAAAGGTGTGAATTTAATACAATTTATGACAACCGTAAACTTTGTTTTGGTGTCCTACGAAAAACAACAAACGCCCCTGTTAAGTCCACCCCCCCCCCCACCCCTGGTCTGATTTGGTGGTCACGATACGTTTGAAACAAAACAAAAAAACAGTAATCAGAGATTCGTTTTAACATGGCTCCACGTTAAACATAAATGCCTTTTTTCATATTTCACTTACATAAGCATTCAGTCAAGCTAATTTATTCTATTCTAAGAAATGATTTATAAAAAAGGCCTGGTTGGTAATGCCGTTCAGAGACCAGCACAGGAAACATCTCTTATTGTTATCCACGATCAACCAATGGCCATGAAGATAAACATCGGCCATAATTATTGTCAGGAAAGCAAAGAACACCTGCCTCGGTGTCTCAATGCATTCCCGGAAGGAAAACAAAAATGCGGAAACTGTCTTTACACGAACTAAAATTAGAGCAAACGGACTTTCACTAGCTGGCTTCCTCCCACCCACATATATTAATTACGAATTCTGATTGCGGTGTTTATTGTAAAATCGTGCCATTGGTTTGAGACTCACAATGGCTTGGATAATTACATATTGTAAAGGAAACCATGAACTGTCCTGTAAATCTTATAAACGATTCAAAACACAAACAGCTGTGGCATGTATTTGTCACGAGCGAGTGAGCGAGGATCAGTAGTTACGAGAAGAGGGTTAGAATAAAGTTAACCCACGGGCCACGGGGTAAGGGAACGCGTGCATGTTGTGAGTGGGGGGGGGGGGTCTGAATGAGGCGAGAGCGCTGTATTACTATCACTGCACACTAAGACGTCTAAGAAAGCGGACGCAGGAGAAAGCCCCAGAGGGCGAACATAAGGAGAGCAGTCGGAAGACTTGGGAGTAGTGTTTTTCCAGTGATGACTGGTAGGTGGAACGATGATTGATAATAGTTATGATTGATGTATTATATTCGTCTATGACCATGATGTAAATAAGTATATGTGAGGAATGTGGAAGTCCTTGATACTGTATATAGCAATGTGCGCCATGAGCGATAGATGGAAGTTAAGTTCATGGATTTGTAGCGAGAGTGAGTATTGTGTACTACGGTGGAGGTGTGTTACCGTAGGATGTGTGGCGAGTGAAAGGTGGACTATTGTGTGTACGCTTCATGAGTTGTAATGAGGGGTGAAGTGAATAGGAATGGTATGATATTATACCAATGTAATGTTATTCTTGTAGGTGCCGGGGACGGGCCGAAGAGCCGCCTACGGTGAGCACAGGGGATAGGCCAGCATAGGGCCGGAGGCCACACATAGGCCAGGAAGGAAGCTGTCGGTGCAGGACAGTAGAGGCACATGAGTCGTGGCAGTCTGGCCACCCACAGGGACGTATATATGATCGTGAATGTGCTATTGAAATGCTAATGTGCTATTGCCATGTTGATGTGCTATTGAAATGCTAATGTGCTATTGCCATGTTGATGTGCTATTGAAATGCTAATGTGCTATTGCCATGTTGATGTGCTATTGGAATGCTAATGTGTTATGGCAATAGGAAGGGGCTATTGAGAGACTGCGGTGCCGGTGAAATATTAATGTGCGATTAAGACCCTGAGAGGAGAGGCTGGGGCCGAAGTGTCTTTAGAAAGTAACTACCGGGTTGTGGACCCGAGGAAGAGTGCATGTGGGAATAAGGCCGTTGGACGGTAGTAAATTCAATAATATAATGTATGTAATTGCACTTTTATCTTTATCTTTATGTATAATAAATGTGTGAGTCTGATGGGTTGTTCTGTTAAGTGTTATACTTGTTCGTTCGTGATTGTTGTCCTGTTATAACCATCGCATCTCCCAGTCTGGGATTTGTGACAGTATTGATCACTGGACGTAAGACCGACCGTACACCAACAGTGGATATTTCACCGGTAAATCTGTTTGACGTAACTTTAAATGAAATTGAAATGTGACTTTTCTGTAATAAGTCTGAGGCCTGGTCGTCAGTTTGTTATCTTCGTGTTCAACCTACGAAGGCTGCATAATTTTACTACACTGGCGACTGGCGATTCTAATTTCTGTAGGTTCACCTACTGCTTTTGTTATGGCAGGGATTGCTGTTCTTGTTATAACAGGGATTGCTGCTTTTGTTAGAACAGGCATTGCTGCTTTTGTTAGAACAGGCATTGCTGCTTTTGTTAGAACAGGCATTGCTGCTTTTGTTATAACAGAGATTGCTACAGGGATTGCTGCTTTTGTTATAACAGGGATTGCTGCTTTTGTTATAACAGGGATTGCTGCTTTTGTTACAACAGGGATTGCTGCTTTTGTTAGAACAGTGACTGCTGCTTTGTTACAACAGGGATTGCTGCTTTTGTTATAACAGGGATTGCTGCTTTTGTTATAACAGGGATTGCTGCTTTTGTTAGAACAGTAACTGCTGCTTTGTTACAACAGGCACTGCTGCTTTTTTATTTTTTGTTTAAATAAGGAATTGCTGCTTTTGTTTTTCTTGAGATTGCTGGCCCTACCTTCTGGTTGGAGTTCATCCGATTCTAGAGAATCGATCTCAACTTCAGCACTTTTCCCATCGTCAGTTTCCAGACCCAGCATAATATCCGCACCACTATTGGAAGTGGTCAGTCTGGGTCGTGGTCGTCCATCTGGACTGGCCGCCAGAACATCACCTGCAAAGAAACATTTGGTATTATAGTAATCGATGGAAAACTCCTGTCATTAAGACCTTTATTTTCAGAGTTTCGCTGTCTTTGACCGTTCGCAAAGGTTGTTCTCCCCCCCCCCCGCCCCCTTTTTTCTTTTCTCTTTTCTCTGTCTTGCTTTTCGTTTTCTTCTTTTGATTGTTGAGCCCTGAAATGGTCTTTTCAGCCCTACAAATGGCTGCTGTTGCTGTATCCCTTAAAAGGGTTGTATTGGGCTGGCGCCAAGAGGATAATATGGAGTTCAGCGGCAAGACAGTTTTTAAAAATGGGCAAAATTGAAAATTGAAATTAATAGATTAAAATTTATCCATATCATCCCCCCCCCCCCCGCCAGAATTTATTATTCATTATTAAATGTATATTGTTATTAATAAATATTCAAATATTATTTGAGTTGTATGCTGTGTGAACTGCTGTGAGTTGTGAACTGTTGTGAGTTGTGAACTGCGCCTAACAGGCTGCGTTACAATTTGCTCTGAGATAGAGAGGGGCAGAGAGAGAGAGAGTGAGCGAGACAGGGAGAGAGAAAGAAGCAGTGCAGTGTGTTGAACGCTTCGCAGGCAGCTCCATTCTGCTCTGTGGTTGACATGTTGTTTCTGTAAAGCCCATAGAGCATTTTAAAATGGATATGCGCTATATAAATGCTATACATTATTATTATTATTATTAAAATGGGTTTTGTTCAGGAGTGGGGCGTGGTGCGTGATGATTGTTCATTTTGTATTCCTTTTTTGGGCGCTGGCCATGCGTCCGCCGTGCCCGTTTGGCTTTTCCTTTGTCCTTGCGTTGGACAGGCACTTTGTGCATTTTTTATTTCCTCTTTCACACTCACTTAGTGTAGCCTGTTACTGTCGTCACTGCACTTGGTCATGGTACATATTTTACTCTTTGATGCATATTTAGTCTGGCCTTAGTTTAATTTTATACATGAATATCTACACATATTTAGTCTAGTTTGAGTCACATTTTTTACTTTCATATCTCTGTTTAGTCTGGCATTCCTTAAATTTTATACTTTATTATAAATATATACCTGGTATATTTAGTCTAACCCTCCTCGCGGAAACACAATGAAGAGTGATAATGTCTCTTGTCAGCCTTATAAACTTGACCTGTCTGCCAGTCTGATGCCCCCCCCCACCCCCCAGATAAAAACAACAACAACCGAAAACCATGAGAATCTGAGCAAACAAAAAAAAAATTCCAGGTCGAAAGGTCCATAATATCCAATGACATAATGAAGTACATACAGCAGGGTGGTTAGAGGGGGCTCCTGCAAGGGTCTCTTTCTGTCCTTTCATTCTGAGCATCTTATTCTGTCTGTCGTCTTGTTTAACATGATGTGGCCGTTGTGATCTCCACCTGCTCTCTCTATACTCTATAACCTACAGTAAAAAACCGCTTCCCTGACACCCCGCCACCCCTCGCCAGTTTTCCAATGTTTTTATCTGTTTATTAATTAATCACTTTTTTTTAGGTCGTAAAAACCGCTGGCATATTATTTCATCGGCAAGATATCAAACATCTCAAGACTACTCCAACCTGTTCAGCGCCGGTATCTGTTGAAATGCTCCCCGCGCCGTTGCCCGACATAAACAAAAGGGGGAGATAAACGAAGCCTCAACTCAATAAACAAGCGGCAGCTGTCTCCGGCACGAGTTGTCTATGATAAAGTGACAGGGGGAAGAGGATAGCGGCTTTTATCTGATTGCGAAACGTGGAGACTAAGAATGTCCACGCCGGCACATTCGTCAAATGTTTTCTTTCTGTCTCTGTCTCTTTCTTTCTCTCGCCTTCTCTCTCTCTCTCTCTTTGTAAAAAACAAATTGGAGAACAAACCAAAAAATCGGTTTGGTCAGAACATTAGCAGGGATATGGTTCTTGCACCGATCCATTCTTTTTGTTTGTTATTATTGTTCTTAACACTATTTCTTGCTCACTTTCGCTCTCTTCTCCTCCCTCTTCTTCCTTTGTTTGTTTGCTTTCCTAATCTCATATCTCCAGATCTGAGCAAACAGGAAAGAATCAACTCGCAAATTCTCTGTCCAGGAGAAAAAACAAAAACGAAACATAATGAGTTACGCGTTTAGGCAAGCAGCGCATTTGAGTCAATTTGTGTCTGAGTTTGTGGAAAGCACATCGACACGATAACCGCCAGACTGTGCCAGGGAAAAGCAATGCGATATCGATCTAGATCTACACGAAATATAGTTTATATAGGGAAATATTTAAGGTCCTCAAAATCATATTTCGGTAAATCTGCCAGAGCGGTTCTATATCAACATTTTGCATCGTCTGTGCGGATTTTTAGTGCCCTCCTCATTAATTTGCACAATTATATCCTAATTCCTCCTACTACTATAGGTGAATGATAGGACAAAAGAGGACCCTAACAGACACGACCACGTGCCACTCGAGCGCTGAGTCAAGCAGTTTCAGTGTGAAATGTGGACTACAGAGTGACAGGGGACATCGCCCAATAATGAGACCAAAACAAGCCTGAGTAAAAACAAACCAGATACAAAACAGAACTTACTACGCAACTAGTCTAAGGGGCCAGAAGTTTTCAAACTGCTATAGCTGTACTATGATAATCCATAGTATTTATACAGCGCCTCATCCCGTTAACAACCAGGCTCTAAGCGCTTTACATCATTTATATCATATAAATCACGCACACAATACACACACATATTATTCAGGAACAACAACAACAACACACACACATACACACACACAAAAGCCCCCATTCTCCCTCATCCTCCTATCCCAGCATGTTTTCATGATGCCGTACGTGTCATTAAGATAGAATCATTCAATGTTTGTGGAAATTTAATGCAACACCCCTTTCCATAATTTATCTGATATTATGCTTTTATGTTAAATGGATGGCCGTGTTTGCGCTCATGAATCATTAAGACCCTCGAGCACTGAATCATGTCTGTTTGTCTTGCCTCGATTTTGTGGGCTATGGGATTAAATGTGGACCCCGCGCCCTCGTGAGATTGAAACAAGTCTGTCTCTCGAGTTGATTCAAAGCGAATTCAAGTCCTGAATATGAAAATCAACGCAAAACAGATTCAGTGCGCTAATAGTAGCTAGGAATCACGGCGACCATTACTGCGTCCTTACTCGTCCACATCATAATAAGGCGTCAGTAGTTTGCTCAGAACAAGCTGTTTCACCCCAGCATCGCCTCTCCCTATAACTCAGACGCCCGGAAAGCTTTCATCAAAGTTACTTAAGTGATGTTTTTCTCCCTATACAAGATAGAAATACCTCACAGTGCCATTCATTCATCCATACCAGTACAGCTTCATTATGCTAAAAAGCAGTTTCTTTACAATGTAAGTGAATGGTGTACGTCTATACGTTATTAGGAAGCACAGACTGTATATATCTGTCTGTCTGTTTATCTCTATGTCTGTCCGTTCATTTGTTTGTCTGTCTGCCTGTCTGCATGCCGGTCCCTTAGTCTATCCATACATAATGTGTGTGGTGTGTGTGAGGGAGAGAGCGCTTAAAAGCCTTTTACAGAACTGCTGTTCCTAATAAGAGGCGACACAGACATAAATGTACACTGCAATAACCGTCATTCTTAAGTCCAATTCTACGCACAGGGGAGCGGGAGTTTAAAGCCTGATAGCTGTACATTTTCCTTGGCGGAAATCTGCACTTAGCACAAAATCATTGATCAATATAAAATGATACTGTAAACTGCATCTAATATAATCTTCATTACTGTACAATGGCAAATTTTAAGAAACTTGACTTTCTATCTTAGAATGGGTTTTGTCCCCAAATAGCAAGTTTCGTCTAACTGCCAAAATATCAGTGACTTCCCCAAAGGATCTATTCTGGGTTCTTCTTCCACTTTCTTCCCCTCGTACTTCACGATTAATTAAGCAACAAATGTCAATCAAATACAGATTAATCAGTCCTGGAAAACCTCAGATATCATGTCCTGTTACATGCACTATTCTTAGTATTATTTGAAACTGTGACAAAAAAACCCAACCCATATATTTTTTTTTTGGGGGGGGGGGGGGGAATCAAATTTAAGTCTTCCAGATATTCCAACCAACCCCAACAATCAACCATCAAACCAGACGCCAGACTAGTTTCTTTTTTTCCTTCCAAGAATTTTCCCGTCCTCTTATTATACTTTCCACATTCGTCAACTTTTTCTCCTCCCGCATAATGGAAATCACGACGACAACAAAAATGACAACGACAGCAACAACAACAACAGCAATAACAACACCCCGGTGCTGGGAGCGCGTGATTGCCCACACCATGCAAACTTGCCGCCCAGCCGTCGAATGCACGTGAACTAGCTTATATTCTAAGCTTCGGCAAGACAAATTATGGCGTTATTTTTGCCGCCCCAGTTAATTCAAAATAAGGAAGGGGGTGGGGGGGGGGGGGAGACAAATCGATACTGCGGCCATTGTCTGCGCAAAATTGTATGATGCCCTAAATAAGCCGCTGACTTTTCGCTTCTCTTTCCGTCACGTGGAGACAAAGGAACGTAGGATTGGGCGAAGTCGGATGCCCATGCGACAAATCGATTTCGCATTTCAGGAATAGTTGAGTTAAGACATTACTATATATTTCCGTCCACGTACTTCGATTTTTCTCAATTTCTCTCATCTAGTATCTATAAATAGTGTAAAGACTTTTTATGTCTAAGCAAATATATTTGCACTATGCTAATGTCAGAATAATGAGCGTTGACGGTAAAAATATAAAATCCCAGGTTACTTTCACCTTTACCAGTTTTTCCAAAAGCGACCAGTTTCCACATTCTCAATGACTCATTGGGTTTGAAGGAAATATATGTCGAAGTACGCATCAAAAGGTGCTAAATGTTGTGATAAAATCGTTGGATCGAAAAGGCAAGAGTTGAGCTGAGTTGAATTTGGAGAAAGCACGCCGGTACGGCTAAGGCTATTATTGTGCTAGGAAGGAGACAAGACGACAGAGAGAAGTAGAACAGTCTGACGGGACCGAAAGAGTCCATATCACTGTCAGAAGCGCTCAGTCCCCGAGAAGAGGCAAGACATAAGGACATAAGGACATAAGGACGACTTAAAAATGAGATACTTTCCATCTAATCTGATACAAAAAACAAAACAACAACATGAAAATCGTTCTTTAACGAAGGAGCCGATAATTATGCAGGCCGAAAGTGTTGCCAGGAAAAAAAAACAACAAACGACCAAGAATAACATCCGCAACACTGATCCCCACCATCAATAACTAGTGACATAAGAAATCTGTGTAATCAGTGCTACGACCAAGCAAAATTATCTGTTTTGTTTACCTGTGTTATTATTACGCATCAGCCGTTTGACCAGTGATATGATTATGCAATATCTTTTGATGTCCATTTTGAACTATCCAATTTAATTCTTCTTTTTCTTTTCCTTTTTTTTTTTTCTTTCACTCCCACTTGCTTTTGCTTTTCACTTGTACATTATGTCATTTTTTTTTTAACATTACCTATAAAAAAATTATTTTTTCAAATATAATTTAAATCATCACACAGTGGCAATTTATTTTCAGAATTTGTCATAATAGAAATTAGTCTATTTTTATTCTAAAATTTTATCCCGTGTCATGCCAATTTTCATATCGATTTTTGAAACATCACAAAAAAACAACAACAACAGAAAATACTCACCAGCAATCATGACTTGACTCATATTGCTTCCTTCCTCGTTGTCCTCCTCCCCGTCGTCGTCTCTATCCTCTTTCGACTCTTCTTTATCTCCTTCCTTCTCCCCTGTCTCCTCCGACTGTAAGGCCTTTTTCTCCTCCACTCTTCCTTCCTTCTTCTCCTGGATCTGTCCCTCTTCCTTTCCCTTCACCTCTTCTTGCTTCTCTCCAGCTTTGTCGCCGAGATCCGCGGACGGGTACACCAGAGGAGGTTGAGCATCCGTGGAACCTGGGAGGGGGAGACACCAGAAATAGTGCTGGGTTAGCCATGAGTATTTCAGCGACAATGGAGTGCTGAGTATAAGAGGAAGAGCAAGGGGAGGATGAGAAGAAGAAAAAAGAAGGACATGATGATAATGACGATGATGAAGGAGAGGAAGAAGAAGAACATGATGATGATGATGAAGAAGAAGAAGAAGAAGATGATGATGATGATGATGATGATGAAGGAGAAGAAAGTGATGATGATGATGATGATGATGATGATGATGATGGAGAAGAAAGTGATGATGATGATGATGATGATGACGATGATGAAGGAGAAGAAAGTGATGATGATGATGATGATGAAGGAGAAGAAAGTGATGATGATGATGATGATGAAGGAGAAGAAAGTGATGATGATGATGATGATGAAGGAGAAGAAAGTGATGATGATGATGATGATGATGATGATGATGATGATGATGATGATGAAGGAGAAGAAAGTGATGATGATGATGATGAAGGAGAAGAAAGTGATGATGATGATGATGATGATGATGATGATGAAGGAGAAGAAGGTGATGACGATGATGATGATGAAGGAGAAGAAAGTGATGACGATGATGATGAAGGAGAAGAAGGTGATGATGATGATGATGATGATGATGAAGGAGAAGAAGGTGATGACGATGATGATGAAGGAGAAGAAGGTGATGATGATGATGATGATGATGATGAAGGAGAAGAAGGTGATGATGATGATGATGATGATGATGAAGGAGAAGAAAGTGATGACGATGATGATGAAGGAGAAGAAGGTGATGATGATGATGATGATGATGATGAAGGAGAAGAAGGTGATGATGATGATGATGATGATGAAGGAGAAGAAAGTGATGACGATGATGATGAAGGAGAAGAAGGTGATGACGATGATGATGATGATGATGATGATGATGATGAAGGAGAAGAAGGTGATGATGATGATGATGATGAAGGAGAAGAAGGTGATGATGATGATGATGATGAAGGAGAAGAAGGTGATGATGATGATGATGGTGATGATGATGATGAAGGAGAAGAAAGTGATGATGATGATGATGATGAAGGAGAAGAAGGTGATGATGATGATGATGATGAAGGAGAAGAAGGTGATGATGATGATGATGATGAAGGAGAAGAAGGTGATGATGATGATGATGATGATGATGAAGGAGAAGAAGGTGATGATGATGATGATGATGAAGGAGAAGAAAGTGATGATGATGATGAAGGAGAAGAAGGTGATGATGATGATGATGATGATGATGATGATGATGAAGGAGAAGTAGGTGATGATGATGATGATGATGATGATGAAGACGCAGACATTCTGCGCCAACGAAAAGGTAAGATAAAAAAAAAGGCAAATAGAAGCAGCTGCATGTAGCAAAGCTTCGTGTAAGAAATAATACAGAAACCATACAATAAAAGCAAAGGAAACCGAAAGACAAATCAAGCTTTTGGTCTATTGAGCTTCACCCTGGAACAAAACAAATGTAACAGGATATTATGTGTTTGTTTGTATATTTTAGTAGAAGCGCATATATCCGTGCAACATGTTGTGCATACAATTCGATGACGTAGAACACACAATGTGAATGAATCTTCTTCATTCATAGAAGAGCGCTTACATTTTAGACCAATCAGGTAGAGCTACCCCAGCCCACGTCATCGAATTGTGTGCACAACATGTTGTACGGATATGCACTTCGTATTTTATATTTTGTCAACCCAAAAATACGGTGTAAATCAGAAATACACTGATCACTTGAAAAGCAATGACAAAAACTCTAATTATCACAAAATTTAATAATGGAGTGATCAAATCAGAGATGGATAATATACAAAGACAAAGTGAGGAAGAGAAACGCGTTACACCACAGTATGTAGGAAAGTAGGAAGACAGAAATGACGACCAACCCTGAGTTCACACCAAAGATCTGATTTCGTTAACTTTCTTATGACTCACGGACGGGTGACATCAATGTTTATATCTCGCCTGTAAGTGTTCTCAACAAACTTCTGAGAGTTAGGTGGGAACACTGATATATATGCACCATATAAAGATTAACCTCGTCCGTTCGTGAGTGGGACGAAAGTTCACGAAATCGGGTCTCTGGTGTGAAGGCGGGGTAAGAATATCATAAAGTGCAAACGCAAAAAAAAAAATCGGTCGGTTATTAATATCACACTTATGAGGGCCAGACTTTCATTAGGTAACAAACACATTCGAGCCTATCAATGCTGAGTCAACAGAGGTATTGCTTACGGCATGGTGTTATGACCACACCCCCGTGTGGTGTGTGCAATCATATTTAGCTCAGCCTAAGTATTAATCGATATGTCAGCGCCGCTCATTAGATTTAGGTATAGTATAATAGCAGCGCATTCCTCCTCCCAATTGAAAGATCAAAACTCGATCTCCTCTCTCACTCCTGCACTCTCAAAGCTACATTTTTTCCCCTCTTCCTCTCATGTTTTTCATTGCCATTTGGCTGTTGCACAGTACACCATTTCTATACATCCACCCATCCATCCAATCATCCATCCATCCACCCATCCATTCATCTGTCTGTCTCTATCTCTATGTCTGTTTGTCAGTCCTCCCCCCCCCCCTTTCTCTCTGATTTCAAAGCTAATCATAAACTATCTCCAAAAGGAATTTACGGCTTCCGGTGAGGGGGAACGGGGGGGGGGGGTCTCCTCCTTTGACTGTGAGCAGGAAAGATGTACGTTAATGAAGGAGATCTGAACATATTTGTTTACAGTTCTTAGATAAATAAAAAGCAGAACATTCAAAGTCAGGCCACCACAGACAGCAACTACCATCAACCATAATATTAAAATTAACCACAAACTGCCGTGCAAATGCCTGAAAAAAACTCTCCAAAAGCAACATCATTATAATTTCCGTGTCAAGACGATCTCATAATGCTTCATTTTTACCACCAGAAAAACTCAGACGGTTTTGATGGCGAATCCAGACTGCGCACCTTAATTGCGCATTAAAAATGTTGAAAACCGTCACCCCCTGGCACTAAACACTAGTTTCATCGTGAAAATCTGTGCAAAACTGGTTTAATGGCCAAAGAACCTCTAGCAATGAAGTTAATGGTGAACATTTCCCCATTCCCGCAGGTCTACTGCTCGCTTTCACTGCAAATCTAAACATAATTGAACATTATATTTCGATCAAATTGAAATCTCAAACAAACAGCGCAGGCTCGTGTCTGGATGTTCTCACTAATGACTCATCATTTCATTTTCACTAAAACCACACACAGTTTTGTAAAATGTCTCGCCATTTCGCTGTTTTCACTCTGCAATTCAAGCAATTATTCATTTTGCCACACAATATTGTCTCACTTTATAAGAGTTTAAGAAAAAAGTGCTTTCACAAATCCTTTCCTATTGGGGGGTAGGATCGAGTAGTTCTTGGAAATTGGATTTTTCTCATATTTTCAAGTCCCTGGTCCTATTGGGGGGTAGGATCGAGTACCTAGTCTTCTCGGATAAGGACGAAAAAATTCGGAGGGCCCGTGTGCACGTTGCGCACGTTAAAGATACCTTGGCAGTTGGAAATCGTAAAGAGCAGGCCGAAAGGCCGCTGCCCGGGCAAAATTGAAATTAATAGATTAAAATTTATCCATATCATCTCCCCCCCCCCCCCCCCCCCCACCGCCAGAACAAGAAATAATAAAACAAGTAAAGTGAGGTGTAAATGCCAAGGGCAGCGAACCTCCTAAAATAAAGACCTCAAATCGCATTGCTTTCACAAATAATGGTACATGTACTAAGGCTCATCTGCCGTATCCTAAGTTCTAACACATGCACAAAAAAGGGTGTAAAATAATGAAATGCAAAAAATAGAACTGTTCTATGCTTGACGAAATATTATTTGTTCATCTCATGCTAAACTTAATATAACTGCCTAAACGAATCAAATATTCAGTCCCTCGCACCATTTCTCCTAAACGAATGAAATATTCAGTCCCTCGCACCATTAAATTCTCATCATTTTATTATAAAATTGAAAGATAATTTATACCAAAATGTGCAATAACTGAAATGACAACATTGGTTATTTGTGACTAAATCTATATTAAAACTTGCAAACAAACAAACAAACAAAATAATAATAAGACTTTCCCTTGACGGAATGACACGTTACATATACAGCTTTGGCCCCACGGCCTTAAGGATGAATCAGACTAAGGGTAGCCACACAAAGGCCACCGAATTCGGTCACCGAGCCACTAGGCGCTTTAGGTGAGAAGAATTGCACTACATAAACGGGCCGAATCTAGGTGGGCTCTACGTGCAGTTGTTGAAATTATAGTGCAATTCTTCTCACCTAAAGCGCCTAGTGGCTCGGTGACCGAATTCGGTGGCCTTTGTGTGGCTATCCTAAGGCTTGTGTAGGCTCCAGACTGATGGCTTGTCGCCCATAAATTTTGCTTTACACTAACACCATAAGCGCTGCCCACACCGCGACCCAGCAGGGTGCAGCGGGCAGGGATTACTGTGCTAGTGTGAAGCAAAATCTATGCGCGGCGAGCCACCGGTCTGGTGTCTACCCCAGGCTTGGTCTGTTTCACCTCTAAATGGAACAACATTGAAAGTGTGTAGCAAAACACGGAGTTGCACCGTAAGTAGAATAGATCTACACAATGGTGACGTTTATTTCAAGACAAAAGAAACACGATAAGGAATGAAAAAATGGGATTTCGAAATCGTAAGTGCGTGAGTGAAACTGGATTTTTAAAAATATTTTATATTTTATTAATTTTGTGGGGGAATAGCAGAGACAGGAGAGAATGGTAAGGTCGATATTGATCTGTCGTAAGTCTGTCTCTGTCTGTGTATATGAGTGAGAAATAGAAAAGAGAGAGAAAGAAGGAAAGAGAGAGAAGGTGCGAGAGAGAGAGAGAGAGAGAGAGAGAGAGAGAGAGAGAGAGAGAGAGAGGGGAAAGTGAGAGAGAGGGTGAGATAGAGGAGGACAGACAGAAAGAGACACAGAGACAGGAAGAGAGAGAGATATAAAGAGAGACAGAGAAACAAAGAGAAACAAAGTGATAGAGAGGGAGAAAGAAAGAGAGAGAAAGCGAGAAAGTGGTACAAACAGAAAAAGTGAGAGACAAAGAGAGAGAGAGAGAGGGGGGGGGGGACCATAAAGAGGGAGGGGGGATAAAAAACAACAACAGACAGTCTGAGAGAAAGACATAACTAGCAAATAATATACTTAATGGATATATAGATCATTTCTACAGGTGTGTCTGATGAGTAGAGTCACGAACTGACACGAAATCAAAGCCTCACCCTTCCCTCTTGCGAGCAATCATACTGGCAGCCTCCAGGTTACATCTATTACGCCTATCTCCACATCATACTCATCCACTCAAATCAATGCTTTGCTGCTACCACAGGAGGAGACGAGCATGTTATCAAAGGAACCGAAGACGTGATTAATTAAACAGACATTTCCCTGGTGAAACGTATGTGATTATGTTAAAAGTCAAGGAAAAGCCTTTAATCGACTTATTGCTTTCTTCCTTTGGATGGGGGAAAAGGGGGTTGCATGTTCTCTCTCTCCATAAATCACCCTATCTGTCTGTCTCTCTTTCTCCTTCACTCTTTGTCTCTCTCCCTCCCCACTCCCTTCCCTGTATCTCCCTCTCGCTTCCTGTTTATCTGGTATCTCTCTTTTTTCTCTTTCTCTCCCTAGGCCTGTTTATCACTCCCCCCGGCCCCCCTCCTCTCTCTTCTCTCTCCCTCTTTCTCTTTCTTCCTCTCTCTCTCTCTCTCTCTCTCTCTCGCTCTCTGGGTACATGTTATGCATAATCCTTGTAGATGTAACAACGCCGTCGACACCCCCAACAAATCCGCGAAAGTTCAGGAAGCACCACCGTCAACAGTCCCCATCAACAACAACAGAAAAAAGCAGATTGCTGGATGGCCATCTTCACACTTATATATAATATATAGACACACTGATAATCAATCAGACTGGTAAGAAAATGGACAAAAACCAAACAGACAAACGGATGAACGGATCCAGAGAAAAGACATGGATTCGGAGTATAATAATCTCGTCCATAACTGACAAGCGGTAGGACCTGCTAGGTAAGGGCTAGGTACGCCGTTACGGTGTGTCAAAAATTCCAAAATTACGGAGCTCTTCTAATGAAATGTAATGTAATGTAATAATCAGCTTGTATAGCGTTCCAATCGACACCAAATTTTTTTTTTTTAAATGATGTGCTCTAAGGTGCAGAAGTAAACTTAGAAACAGAATTCACATATTCATCAGGCTCACACTCACACACATTAACAAAAACTTAATCCACTCTCATCCTCGAACCTCTGAGACAAAAAGGGGGCATCAAAGAAAACAATACTGAACCATTCGGTTTTGAGTCTATTTTTAAATGTGATGGTAATCTCATTTTTCCTGGTGTCATTGCTCTCATTAAACTGTTACTTCTTTTTGTAACTTTTAAGGTTCAGTTTTCTCGTATCCGCCCATTCCCTGGGGGGTCCCCACAAAACGCTTTTTATTCCACCACAGTGTAACCTTTCATGATCCAGACAGTAAAAACAGACACCTGCACTCGAATTTCTTGTTTTGCACGCCCTGTCACGATCATATCTGTCTAGAAGAGCAAAAAATTAAAGGCTGTGAAATTTGGATCCTCGTGCACCGTTGTTTTTTTTTTAAAATCAAGAGTGGGTTTTAAATAATCGATTTTCTCGAAGGAAAAAAAATGTCCTTTACTTTATTCCATCAGTATTCTGGGAGCGAAAAAAAAAAATGAAAGGTCGTGAAACCTGGATCGTTGAGATCTTTTTTTTTTATCAAGAGCAGGATAAAAAAAAAAATCGATGTTCTCGAAAAAATATCGGTTAGGTTTATTTCAAATTTTGCATAAGTTCATATTTCACACCAAAACTTATGGGACTGTTTTTTTCTTTGTTAGGCCATAGCCGGATTTTGAGTCTGCTCCTTTGCGCTTTGGTAAAAAATAATAATTAGATCGAATTAAAAAAAAAAAAAAATCTACCGCTGTTAAACTTCCAAGTGAAGGATGTCTTGTTTTGTTTAGTTGTTTTATTTTTTCGAACAATCTTCATGACAGAGATACCAACCGTCCAAATATACATTTTCCAGCGTGAAGAAATTCCTCAGAGGTTTGGAGGCATTGTGAAAATGACTTAATTATTGTGGATATTTGCTTGGAAACCTTTAACAGGCCCTAATGCAGTGTTTTTAAAGACATGAGGTTAGGAAAAAGTTTTATGTGTAAGGGATATCATTAACATGACCATATCACAGACACTAGAACTGAAAAGAAACTCCTGTTTACATAGCTTTTATAGTGACCTTCTAGGTCATGAAAGACAAAACCAATACTCAGCAGATTCTTTGAACATTAGCTAATATCAAATCCAGATGTAGGTCCCAAATTTGAACTTTAAAACAGCTTCGTCAATGTAAAAAATAAAAAACGAAAAACTAGCGGAATAAGAACTTTTACATTACCGCAAAGACAAGATGTTTAAATTAGACAGGCAAACAATGTAAAAAAAAAAAAAAAAAGAAAGAAAGCAAAGACGAGCTTTTCCAAGTACTCCAGAACTGACTCCTGACAATGATGAAGTTACAGAAGCATTGGCAATCTACTCACGGTCTTTCGTAACCTGGGGTAGAACTTTCTCCATAAAAGATCGCAGAATAGCGTGCCAAATCTCACTGCCTTTGGCAATTTTGCGCAGACAAACACAATTAATGTGCTTGAACAGGACACCGTTGGAGGGGATAATTTGTATAACATTAGACTTAACGACGACTCGCGCGCACAGTTGTTGTTGCCAAAGTTGACATTTTTCGTGCTCATTAGAATCAGCTAAACTGATAACTGAAGCAAAAAATGTACAAGGGTTAGGACTAGCCCTCTATCCTGCTAGATTATTGCAGGTGCATGTTTGTGCAAGGAAAAATGGTTTTTCCGACGGTGGGGCCAATCTAATCCCGAAATGTTATTCTGGCCGGGTACACAAACAGGAGTCAGTATATCGACGACATGTTCCAAAGACCATATAAAATCTACAGGGTCGGAGCAAGCCTTGAAGCACAGCCAAAATATAGCAAAGAGAAAAAGTTGTACGTATCAAAGCCTCAGCCTTGCCTTAGAAATAATACAGAAACGGGATAATAAAACGCAAGGGAGTCAGACTAAAGAATTACCCAAGTTGTGTTAGAAGAAATCGGACACTCCCCCCCCCCCCCTCCTCCTCCACAATACTCGAAAAGCATTTCTATCATGTGTGATGATTATCTATGTACAAACAGAGTGTGCGTGAGTAAGTTGGGAAGAGGGGAGTGAGAGGGAATTAGAGAAAGACGGCTGAGGTGGGAGTGGTAAAACAAGACACAATGACACCTTGTAAAGATCGGAGTCACCTGACAGCGATAAAGCATGGTTGACTCCGTACGTACGTCGTATTACGTACAAACGGCAGGTATTTATTTCTATATCTGTCAACTTAAGGGGTTTCCCTAGAGCCAAGTCCCCTGAGATGCGTGCTGCAGGCTGAATATTATGCCATGCCACAAAGCCTAACGAGTATTGAGGTCTTAACCCTACGTCATGACACCATGAGAACATTATGAGATACTGCCACATTGAATCAAGTCTGTTTTGCCCAGGTTTTTTTAGTGTGAGATGTGAAAGTCTATCTCATAGTTTCAAGGACGTTTCAAGTCGGACTGAAAACCGTCGCAACTCAGACTAGACCCAGTGCGCCACTAGCATCATGGAGCTGACATCCTGTATTAAAGATTTCTATAAAATGTACATACTTTGTTCGCCCCCCACACCAATGATTTAATGTATAGCAGATGGAAATGCCAGACGTAAACATGTACCAAGTCCACCATCACCTTTTCTAGCTTTTCAAATAAAATGTCAACCCACCCTCCACCTGATTCCACCTGAAAAGAAAAAAAAAAGTGCCCACCACTTCTAATCTTTTGCAGTCTTTCCTGCCTATTCACCCCCATCCTCTTCCCCTCTACCCCCCCCCCCCCACCTCCAGTTCCTCCATCGATTCTTTCCTAACATCTGGATAGATAATGATTCTTTTCTACTCCCACCTGCCAATGCTGGGTGAAATATGGAGCTAGGGGGGTGGGGGCCGGGGGGGGAGAGGGAGGGGAAGGGAGGATGAGCCAGCAGTCACATGCCTGTCTCTTTGATCACAACGATACACGTGGAGACGACCTGGCCCTATAACCGCTGGCAAAAGGTCAGAGGTATCGATTACCTATGTGTCGCTTATTTCATGACATCATTTTACCACTGATTTTTTCTTTTATCTCCCGTACGACATTGAGATATTGAACACGGTCTGCCTCTTATCACGGGTCTCCCTGAAAATAGTGGTTACCAAACCATGGGAAACTGACGACGTCTCGAGCGGTCACTGGCTTGTTATCATGGTTATCACTTTTAAAGAACAGGAACATGCATATTTACGATGGAATCTGTCCCCGAGTTACATTTCAATGCTGACGTGATCGTTAATCTGATGCATTATAAGTTGGAAGCAGCAGAAAAAGCTTGAAAACCGAAGACTGGGTCTTCAAACACGAGGATATTGCGCAGGGTTTACGCCAGACAGTGTGGTAACCTCTCCCAGAAATCAATTTTCTCTCTCTCTCTCTGTGGCCCACCGATCTGTCTCCAGCGAGTTCTGTACTGCTAGCGACTAGCCTATGGCGGCCTATGATAAGATTCTTTAAATTGCGCTCATCTTTCTACGTGTTATACCTTTTAATATAACGATTTTAAATTCCACTTTCACAACCCACTCTTATCCCATCCCTCTCCACCACGAAAGTTCAAGAAACTGCACAGCTTAAGTGAATTCGAAAATGATTTCCGATCAATATGAAAAAAGAACAACACGAAAAAAAAACCAACCCACCTCTTATGCTAAAATCATTTATGTAGAACGCCAGACAAATTGTTTATTTTGTTGTTATTGTTGCTTTTCTGTGTGTCACATTTATTTTCAGTTTACGTCACTTTTATGTTCACTCCACTCGGCTCGTTTGCCGTTTTTGTTCTCGCCAGTTCGTCCAGATTTAGATTTGTAAAAATCTGCATTTCGAAATAACGCATGTACACATAGTTGTTGACATTTTAAAAATCTATTATACTTTAATGCTCCACCCACGCCCCGACTCACCTAAATTATACATGTAATTTAGAATTGGTGTCTGAATAAAGTTGTCTTCACAATTACAACAATTTAATACTCAGAATTATAGAACAACAACAAGAAAAGTAAAAACGTACACAAAGAAAGAAACAAAAACTCGGTGGTATTGCACAATCAAAAGTCCGATCATAAACATGCAAATTTTATTGATTTCTGACATGACTGAAAATGATATCGGGGGGGAGGGGGGGGATTGGAGGAGTGTTTGGTATCCCTTTATCTCACTCTGAAATCTGATCATGTTTCAAAGATACCCTCTGACAGATAGGTCTCTTCTACACTCCTCTCCCCAACCTCTCGTTTTCTCCTGCTATGTTGGATCCCAAGGTTTACTAAAATCGTGCAAATCTGAAAATCACGACCTGGAAATGAAACGGGAATAGTCACAGAGCTCAGCCGTCGACCCTGTGTTTCAATAGATCTCCTCGCATTGAACTGTCTCACTTCTCAGAAAAAAAAACATGTCTAATGGCATTGTTATGTTAGAGAAATTCTGTAAATGACAGGTTCCGTTTGCTGGCCTTTCTCCACTGTTTTTTTTTTTGTTTCTTTCGCTTTTGTTATGTATTGGCAAGCCAGACCGGCGGTCTGCTAAAAGGTCAACTACTTTCTGGGGGAGAGGCGGGAAGACAACAGAAAACACAAACATTAATCGTACTTGTACGTCTGTGTTGTGCAATGATTTCATTGCTGTTCTTTGCAAGTTTTGGTGTGCTGAAGAAACATTACGACAACAGGAACATTCCAACTGATTCGTATTTCAGTGTAGAAGTTTGTTCAGTTATTTTTCAGACAGTTTGATTAGCCGTGCTCGTCAATAATTCCGTCAGTTAAAATTCACATTTGCGCATGGGGAAAGAAGAGGAGAAATAGTTTCTAGGAAGCCTAACACTTTATAGCACTTCATACGTATCATAGCATTGCATGTTCGTCCCAAAGTTTTTAAAGAATGACACACTGAGATGTTTTATTACATAAAAAGGTTTAGTAAACTATATTTTCATATATTTTTTCAAACTTAAGAAAGAAATTCATAAAATAGTATTGACCGTTAGTAAAAAAGATATTCGTTATCCTGATTAAGCTCCTGTATCCATTATTCTAATTAGAGATAGAGGCGACTACACACTTGACCTGGTAATCCTGAGTAAACGGTACTCTCCAGATGTCATAGTCTAATTAAACTTTGTTTGCAGTGCAAGTGACGATGGTTTTTGAGAAGAAATGTTCAGAGTCATGGCATCTGCAGTCTTAAGAGAATTTTATGTTTGAAACTAACGCACATTATCATGGACCTCGACCCCAATCGAGATTAGCCATAGATGTCCTCACGGAGTTTCTCAGAGCTAACCCCTCCTCACTTATCTTTCATTCTAACCTCAGGGCAGAAACAACTCACTCCTAATAGGAAACGATCGCCAAACTGCTAATATATAAAGCAAACAAACATTTCTCCTCTTCAATTCCTATCTGGTAATAAAATGAAAAAAAGCAGACATATCGGTGCAGACGCAACGCAGTTGAAGAAAGGGTGGGCAAGTAGAGTACGGAAAACAGGGAACCACCGCCTTATAAAGTCAAAATCTTCATAAATCACTGCCACTTTGTTGTTTTCATGGAGAACCAAGCCAGCGTTAAAATATAATTATAGCACAAACAGGCCGAAATGAAAGGATGAGTTCCAGAAACCCACGCGATACGCCCACTGCTACTGAGGTGGCAGCCACCCGCTTTGTTTCTCTCAAACACTTAGGTTTAAACACAGTGATACCTTCCCCTCACACCTCCAAATCTTTATTTGTGTTTTTACTTCTATTGTTTGTTCGTGATGTCACTCGCAAACGGTGGACGCTAAAATTATCTCTTTTTTAGTTCTAGAGATGTTAACAATTTTAAACACTCACTGTCTGAATGTTTGACTCCTCTACTCAGTGATATCTATTCCAATATAACAATTCTTTGAAACTACGGCTTTTCCTCTGCCACTTATAACAAATGTAACACCAAAAAACGCTAGAATCGGTTGTGAAAAGAAAGTTCATAAACAGTTCCGTGATTTTTCAGCGGTTTTAAACCAGCGTGCGTGAAATGTGCGAGCTTGTTTGTTAAACAACAATAGGCTGTGCGTTAGGACCGACTGTTATCTGACGAGAAAGCTGTAACGTTTTTGATCTTGTCTCCCGGATACAGTTCATTCCCTGCAGTGGGAATCTCTGAATGAAATGAAAACAAAGGACCCCTTTCCCAGAACCTTGACATGAGTTAACAGCAGTTCAGCTTACACTGCAAGCAAAACACATGGAAACGAATATTACCCTAAGATCACACGAAACGCTTTAGATACTATGTGGGTTTTAACCATCGAATTCAAAGACTAAAGAACAAAATGCCAAAATGTTGAATGCTTTTTTTTTCTTTCTTTTCATCGGGGAATTTTGTGACATTTTTTTTCTTTTAAGTTTTGAACACAAGCTGCAAACACGGACGCGGAAAAGAAAATCAAATCTGGTTTCTTCAGATTTGTCGATTTGCCGATCTAAGAATAATTGCTATTGTCTTAAACACTAAACGCCAAATCATGGTCCATATAAGAAGACAAAGACAGTTAACGTTAGACTGCGTCAAACTGAGAAAAATGTGTAAAGTCTGAAATGTAACTGAAATGTAACTGAAATGTAGCCCCAAGTGTTTCCTGATCCATTGATTTTACCGTTCAAGTTTTCCCACATTCATTATTTTGACAGCGTCAGGTTAAAATGTCTTTGCCTATTTCCTGCTACACGGTGCTTTTATTTTTTCCAATATGCCACAGGTCTGAGCGTATTCTTAAGTTCTTAAATGGGCGTTCCCCTGTAGATATATACACTATCATCAAACATTTCGTAATGATTGACAAGAGTTGGTTAACAGGAAACAATATCGTGTAGAAGGTCTGGACCTCCCAGAAGTATACTTTGGTTGTTATTGACCTCACCAGATGGACTTAGACAAAACAATAGGAAACGCTTTGGGAGAAATTCGTGAAGCTGACACGATGTTATTAACTGTCACTCATGCTATTATCACAATGTACCGACAGAAATGTCAGGGGAAAGGTTATCGACCACTGTTTCCACAGTCTCTCACACACTCTCCACGCCTCCTCCTCAGCTTCTCTCCACAACAAGACAATGCCAATGACCGCATGAGTCGACTGGACAATGTCCTGCAGATATGATTACGAAGGCTACTCATCACTCACATTTTCACAGCCGCCAGTGCTCATCAAAGACTTCTTAATGGGGGTGCCTGATCCGCTGGGCAATCCAGTGTCTGGAGAGCCTGTACAATTAGCTGGCGTGAATTATGCTACACTTAGAATAATTCCCATTTCGGCTTTTATTGCAAGTGTAATTTGCCAGACTCAATCTCAGACAGTGACGACCAACTCTCGTCGCTGCTACATGGAAGACCAGTGATGGTCGGTAACCTTTCGCTGACATTTCTGTCGCAAGAGATGGTAAAATTACTTGTCTTACAGCAAAGATATACTCATTTGTCTCAGTCACTGATGGCATTCGGTAATATGGCCACCAAATGATGGCATAGAATTAAGACATGTAGTAGAATAATTAATACTGGCACTTAACAAGGAACATTTTAGACCTCTGGACAAACACGGTAAACTGCCCCTTAAATGTTACTGTTCTAATTCTCATTCCAAATTGAAAGCCTACCATTTAATACACCGAGATGTGATAAAAGACTGAACAACATCAGAGACCGGATCACGCATTAAATGTACCGGGTTACGTTAGAGTTACTTAACACTGACGAACTGTTGGGATTAATTGACCTAGATTTCAACAAAATTGACAAACCTGTACAAGCCACGAGCTTCAGAGATTTTATCTACAATCATTACAACGGATGATGACGTTCTCATTCTCATCTCCCAGACAATCTGACATGGGCAATTAAGCGACGGCCGCAACAATAAGTAACTTATAATCTACATTATTACCCGTGTCGTCAGTATCTTGCCCGTATCACCACTTGACGCAACCAACACAAATCACTATCAAACAAATATCCAGTAACACCAATGGCTGTATATCACTGAATTACACATTCGGATGACACCGTCTATTTTAGATGCGACAGCAACAACGACAACAATGATGACATGAACGAGAACGTCACCAGCTGCTCGCTCAATGAGGGACAGTAATGGCGCCTTCGATGTGAATCGTACCAAGACAAACATTGGACCCGGTCATTACAATTTCTGGCAATTAGAGCTCACCATCTGATCCACCTTATGATTCTAACACCATCCAGATAGCTCTCTACCATGCGTTTTAGGGTGCCTGTAGAGAACGTGTAACTTGTAAAGGAACAGTGGAAAAATCTTTAGGGTACCAAATTTTAGTCAGATGAATGAATTCAGAGGCATGGTGAATTCTGTCGTAAGAAAACAATTATTCTGTCAGTAAAACAAGATTATATCAGGAGAGCAGTGAACTCTGAACTCCTTAGGAATAGTAGGTGACTGAGAAATAGTGGTTTTCTCATGGTTGCAGCAAACAATAAATTCTACACTGATTTGGCTATGTAAATTAAACACAGGCAATCAGGGCGATAAAAAAAAGAGTAAATCTACTGGCCGACGCACAAGCTGACTAGAAGATAGACAACTAGGCAGACAGACCCACAGACAGACAGATAGATGACAGATAAACAAACGGACAGACAGGCAGACAAATATACATACAAGCGGACGGACGGACGGACGGACAAACAGGCAGACAGACACAGACACACAGAAACATAGATAGATAGACAGACAGACAGACAGACAGAACGACCGACCGACGACCGACAGACAGACAGACAGACAGACAGACAGACAGACAGACAGACAGACAGACAGACAGACAGACAGATAGATTAAAGAAACAAGAATACTCACCTTGAATATCGTCAGCCGACCGCGCGGTGGGCGGAAGGTGGGACATGTACTCCTGCAGAAATAAGAAAGAGAAAAGTGACAGTTAATAAATGTAACTACTACAGATTTAAGCAGTCCTTTACTTCATAAACATCTAACATTACAACAGACCGCAAAAACACAGGGACAAAAACATTGTTAACAACAAAACTATGATCTAATCTATTACTGAGACATTGGTACCCAAACCTCAACGCATGAAATTTTTTTTGGTCAGAAGAAGAAAGACACCTTGAGCAAAGACTTTCCACCAATAAAAATATGGAGGTTGGACGAGAAGAGATCAATGCCACTGGCTCACTGTCTGTCGGAAACACAGATCAGACAGCACAGGGGTGTGAGGAATTCATACAAATTTCTGAGATATCTAAATTAAGGTGTAAAGGGGAAAAGTCAGTATTCAGAATGTTTAAGTTACTGCAAAGCTCGAAATTAGGGAGGTGATATACTAAACCCGATCAGACACAGTCAGTTGCTGCCCAGCAAAATGTACACCAAAAAAGTAATGGCAGCAGCTGATTGTGTCTGACCGGGCTTAGTATGATAGGACCTTCCCGGATTTACTGAGAAAATAATATAGGAAGTTATGGTGTGCACTTCTTGTCTGCCAGCAGGAACTGTGTCTGACTGTGCTTAGTATGACACCCTCCTTAAGAGTTATAGTTGTTACTAGATCTAGTAATTTTTAGTGAAGGTTGTTTGTAGCTACATGCATCACAAAGAAAGACGGGCTGGGAGAAACCGGGCATGATCAGTGACTTCTGAGTACACAAAGTGAATGTTGAGTCCAGTTATACAATGGAGAGACTGAGGATTTTAATGGCTGGTGTAAGTTGTTTTATGGCAACTTTACCACGTGAACAAACATTTGAAAGGTAAAGATCAATGCTCATGCTCCTCCAAGTGTGGACAACCATAAGGAAATTACTCGTACAAAAACAGGAGGGAAGATAAAATTTATAAAACTGTGCACTGGGAAAAATGACGCATATCGACACTGTTCTACGCTAATGGCATATGTCATTTTTGACACTTTTGGGACATAAGAAAAAGTACCTGTTTCTTTTTCTGTCATTTGGTGACTTAGGCCATTATAATTCTATTTGGATTATTAGATTTTCCTGTTGGCACATTTTTTGTTTTCATAACATGATCTGATAGCCCTCATGCTCACGAATGTAATGCCTTATGGCATAAGTCTGACATAAGCAATTAGCACAGAGCAGTAACGATATTCTTTCCGCCGACCCTCTTGAAAAGAAATAAAATGAATTTAAAAGAAATATTTAGGAAAGACAGACTAATGAAGGAACTACCAGCCTAACCCTTCAAGTATACACCGCACATGTTATTATTATTATTATTATGTGAGATGGAAACACAGCCGTGATCAGATGGTGAAATACGGGAAATAAAAGAGGGGAAAGCTTGTGCAACAGTCAGCCTGATACTGTGTTTAAAACTTTGAAAATGATTACATAGATTGCCTCAGCGCCGGCCTCTGTATTGTAAGCGCCCCCCCCCCCCTACACACAGACACTTCTCATCGTTTCAATACAGAGGCTGACGTCAGTACAGTAAACCCCACAAAACTGTTCATATAGACTGCCAAAGTATCAACACAAAGTCTGTTGCAACCTTATGCACACTACCATTTTAAAGCTTCAGTTGGATTATACAGTGAACGAAACAAGTGTATCTTTCAGTATCAATAGGCTACCGGTGACCACTGACAGAAACACTGTTTGTTAGTTTGGATATTTGGTTCAGTGGTTTTAGATTAGTTTGTTTGCTTAAATGTTGCCAAATAAATTCTTGCCTCTTAAAA
Organism: Onchidella celtica; assembly: GCA_963931925.1. Lineage (NCBI taxonomy): Eukaryota > Metazoa > Mollusca > Gastropoda > Systellommatophora > Onchidiidae > Onchidella > Onchidella celtica. Next base: position 54,564,312 of record OZ007569.1, on the reverse strand, counting down.
AGGACCTATACAAATTAGCTGGGCACATCTTGTGTCGATGTTTGAATGTGTGCAGATTCAATTTCCCAGTGCATATTTCTTGACTTGAAAACTAAGAAAACTCCAGCGAAACGCACTGCCCTGACTCAAAATAAAGTATTACTAATGGGGAAGCTGCTCGCGGCAATCTCTGTTATAGGGGATGCGTACAGAAGCAGAATTAACAAAATCGGCCTACATGTTCCTGATTTACTCCAAATTCGACTCTCCGAAATCGCGAATATACTCGCACTGACGACACAATATTTTCAAGTAAATGCAGGTTGACTAAAATTATTTCGGTACATTATGTTCTGGTGTCTAGAGGGTGTTTTTTAGCGTCAGATAAATCAACGTTGTTGTTTTCCTAAAGCAAATACGTCAAAGTATCACTGAGTTCTCTCGTGTTGAGTAATCCTCGGCGAACCCATGGAAGACAACGCAATCTGTTGGCGCAGCAGTCTAAATGTGCCCCTGGTTTAGCTACTGAAACTTTCCTTCTTGCTGTCTCTTGTAGTTTACAGCATAATCTTGTCAGTTTCCAGACCAGCCTGGCGATTAATGCAGCAAGAAATAAGATATTAGAAGTTCAGACTCAAAGGTCGCAGGAGGGAATGTAACTCACACGGCTCACGGGGAAGATAACGTCATAAACCCTCACCGCAACAGAAACAAACCACCTAAAATTATCCCCTCCCCCCCAATCCCCTCCCCGTTTTTTCCAGTGCTACACCACCAACAAATTAGTATCAGGATGTTGTAACATAATCAACAAACAACTGTTTCACATAATTTATGATTAGTTTTGGGGGAGGAATTAAATATGCGGTCCACAGCAAAAATATTTCATGGACACGACCTGAGTGTCCGCGAACAAGGAGTCGCAGGAAAGCGCGCCCCCCCCCCCACTCCCGCCTCCCCCTTTCAACCCCAACCCCCCGAACAAGTTAGTCTTCTAGATGGATGCTTCTATAAAGTTAACCTGAACTAGGTGGCCGACTAAAGCTGTGCACCTCATACGGCACTCCTTCCAATTCTGACTGCAGAAACTGGTGCAGCAGTACTGCCGGAGATAACAGTGGCAAGACAGTGTGCGTGAGCACACTTGTCAGTGGGTCTCGCCCTTGGTAATTATAACTTAATCGCACGTTACACAGTTCGTGATTGCAAGGCACGGCCCGACACTCTTCGAACTGAATGTCATATCCAATGACTATGGTTAGTTGATTAAACACAAAACTTACGAACACTGAACTCCCCAAGCTCATTTTGTTGGTGTTTCTGCTCTGCCAGAAATCCTCTTTTCTATAAAACTGACAAGGTTGTTGGAGTTTCGGGCTATGACAAGAGCCTGCCAATCATTTGCAAACAACGTGTATGAAATTTTTAAAAAAATATGGGAAGTGAAGTATGCGACAAGAATGTTCCGTTAGAATGGAAGTGGAACCATCCTTCTAATTCTTTCGTCAATAAACTTGTCAACCAATCCTCAACATTCTATAAAATGGAACTTCTCAACGTTCCATGTGTTCCAGTAAAATCAGACACCAAACCTCATCCTGACTCTGTCAAGATGAGAAAACACAAATGAAACAAATAATCTTGTCACAGTGTCATATTTCGCAGTCAGGTTCCTGTGTACAGTAAAATTATATATACGACAGGCGGTAATTTATTTACAGTCAATGGAAATCAATTAACTTCGTATGGTATGGAGATATGTAATTAATAACACAAAGCCTACATATTTACATACAAGCCATAAAAAAGAAAAGACAGGGAGTTCTTCAAGTCAAAAACTTTATACTGCTGGTATGTCATTGAATCATGAAAAACAACATATTAAAATGTTTCCACAAACACGGAACAGGAACGCGTGAAAACCGGGCGCGGCTCGAGACCCGACGTATAAAAATACCCCAAAAGTCTTACCTCTTTCTTCATCCAAGTAATTCTAGAAATCAAAGTTATTTTCCACACAGAATCCAATCAAATGTCAAAACATGGCTACACACTGTTCTGCTCACAAGTACTGGCAAAATTCAAGCCTTCGGTTGTAAAACGCTGTAATTATACGTTGCAAGCGGGGATCCGGCGTGATCTTCACTCACCAGTCTCCGTGTTTACGACTAAAGATGAACCTACAGCTGCGCGAATTTCTTGAAGTACACCAGCCAATCTTGCGTACAAAATACCGTGGACGCTATCACTGCGCCAGCCGCGTGCCCAGCGGGCTCACCGTGGAGTTAGCGGTCGAGCACTGCGTGCGAGCTAACGGAACGCGATACAACGTTAGATAGAAAAAGGCGATTTCAAAATCCCATTGAGACGCTGATGAAAGCCACACCGTTACGTCACTATTCCTTGCGGTATGTCAATTTGACAATAATTGTGCACTGGGATAAACAAGAATTTCACACGAGTAGAAAGTTAAAGATAAAAAATAAACATCCTTCCTGACGAGATGACTACATGTATTTGAATTATCTTGACTTGAAATGAGTGTTACCACTGTAAAACAAATGTGTACATTGCGAGAGATACAAGAGAGGGCTTACCCGACACGACGAAATAACCTAATGACACTGTGACGTATTCTTTTAAAGGGGAAAAAACAACAACGTTCCCTTCTCTGGCGCTAAATAACGCCCACTAAAAACCAGATTTATACCTAATTAATCAGGTTTTTCACTTTTTGTAGTAAAAAAAACAAGCGGTGAAAAGAAACCGAGGAAGTTATGACGCACATGAGAAATAGAAGATTGACGTAATTAATCACAGGGAGAAGTTGTTATTGGCCATAAATATGTCCACGAAGAACAAGAACCGAAAGAGATAACTGAGCAGGAAAAGTAGGAATTATATCAGGCAAGGAATAGTAAAAGAAAGAGAAAGAAGAAACCGTGACCTTGACATCCAAACGACTTTTTTTCTGACCTGAGAAAAAAAGAAAAGAAAATAGGGGGAGGGGGGGGAGGGGGGGATGGGGGGAGGGGGGGTTACAGGTCCATTGTAGATTAGCAATCGTCTCCCCTTACCGCTACACCCTCTAAGCTAGTTTTATTCCACATAGATAGATAGATAGATTAGATAGATTAGATAGATAGATAGATAGATAGACAGACAGACAGACAGACAGACAGACAGACAGATAGATAGATAGATAGACAGACAGACAGACAGACAGACAGACAGACGGACGGACGGACGGACGGACGGACGGACGGACGGACGGACGGATGGATGGATGGACGGACGGACGGACGGACGGACGGACGGACGGACGGACAGATAGATAGATAGATAGATAGATAGATAGATAGATAGATAGATAGATAGATAGATAGATAGATAGATAGATAGACGGAACATGGCTTGAAATTAAAATGTAAAAAAAAAGGTTTCCAACTGTACTGTGTCCAGGGCCTCAGGTTACACCGGCTATTGTTAAGCACAGGATCTAGTCTTGAAAATGTGACTTCTGACCATAAACACTAAACTTAACCCTAACCTAAACCCTTGCACAACATAATGCAGCCAATTCTATACCAACTCTTTCCCCTGGGTGTCAGATTGGGCTCTGCACGGGAATGATCCGAAAATCATAAAAGGATATTCGGAAAAGCTGTAGTCATGCAGAATAAAACAGTTCAGAGGAATTGGTGAATATGAGGGAATGAAGAGTACAGAAGAGCCGGCAAACATTTGAAAGAGAGTGAGTGAAAGAGAGAGGATGAGTTGGCTAAGAGCGATAGACAAGTGCAATGTGAAGACTCCAAAATGCTACAGAGATAACGATACATATCGCGGTGATGTTAAAGAAATACCAGCATATTGCCGAGATGTTTTGTTACACCCGAGTCTGGGAGTTGGTACTTCTGGCACTATAGCCGACAGTACTAATCGTAAAAGTCAATAATACGTGTGTGTGCTATAGAAGACATCGACTGGTCGGCTTTTCTAGGCACACGGGTGGATAGAACTGATCGAGGGGGGGAAAGGGGAGATGAGTGTGAGAAAGTGAATGAGTAAAAGTAAGGTCACATAAAAGTTAAACTTTCTAGATAGATAGATAGATAGATAGATAGATAGCGTTAAAATGTACAATGAAATCACCAAGACATAATGTTGAGTTAAACAAGAAAAAATGGTTCAGCACTGCATGTAGCTTCTCTGGTCGGCCATATTTAACAAGCGCCTGCGTTCTCAGGCTTAGCCTCCTGATACATGGACACTTCTGTCAACGGACCATTAGTTTTATCTGAACACCTGCCTCCTATCGCCACCTCTCTCCGACCTGGTATACGCCCTATGTTTGAGTCAATGTACAAAGGCATGAAATAAACAGAACTCTGCAGGGTCGCGCACAGCAAAGCTCAGTAGTATCAAGTTGAAATGTGGTTTAAAAAAAAGTATATTTCGCGAAATCCCGCATTAAAAGCCACAATAAGATAAAATAAAATAAGTTAATTATTTTTGGAGGTTCTTCTACAGTATTGTTGCTGTAGTTGATTTGTTTTTGTTTCTTTTATTATTATTATTTATTTGTTTCTTTCTTTGTTTTTCATTTGTTTTTTACTGTTGTTGGTTGGACGCAATTCGGGACTTTGCGATACACTCCCCCTTCCCCCTTTTTTCTTTTTGTTTGACTACACTTTTAAGTTCGAGTCTGTGATAAAATGTCCTCACAGAATAATGGCAAGTTAGATACAGGAGGCAACCAGCTTAGTCTTGCACCTTCTGGCGACCAAGAAATATTACGTGGGATCGCGCCGGGACTTGGAACAACGTTAAATGTGGCAAAAAATTCTTCTGAAAATTTGTTAGGTGGTTGTTTCTAATGGGGGGCTTTATGACATATTTCCCCCCCCCCTCTTTTTCGGGGGGGGGGGGCGGAGGGGGGCACACTTCACTTTTGACGATAAGCATTTTGGTCTAGCTGTATTTAGATTACTGTCACAATGTTCACCCTTCTGAGCTGTTCATATTATTAACATGGAGTTTGAAAAAAAAAAGCTATCTGATATGCCAAGTTTCTAAGCATTTGCCTAAACACAGGAAGATAAGAAATTTAATTGTGAAACTCAAGATTATGAAAGAAGGGGTTTGAGTTTAAAGAAAGAACGCCCTCCCGGTAACGGTCCTGTTGTGCTGGGTAAAGGCAAGACGATATAGACAGGATCTAACAGAACGACAGGACAGAAGGAGAACCTACCAGAGGCGTCCACCAACCACCCGCAGGGAAAGAAGGGAATACGCCTTATAGAATGAAAGGAGGGAGTTTGCATTATAGAATGAAAGAATGCCTTATGCCTTATAGAATGAAAGAATGCCTTATAGAATGAAAGAATGCCTTATAGAATGAAAGAATGCCTTACAGAAAGAAAGAAAGGAGTCTGCCTTATAGAATGAAAGAAAGGAGTTTACCCCAGAGAATGAAAGAAGGGAGTTTGCCTTATAGAATGAAAGAAAGGAGTTTACCCCAGAGAATGAAAGAAGGGAGTTTGCCTTAGGGAATGAAAGAAGGGAGTTTGCCTTATAGAATGAAAGAAGGGAGTTTGCCTTATAGAATGAAAGAAAGGAGTTTGCCTTAGGGAATGAAAGAATGCCTTATAGAATGAAAGAGAGGAGTTTACCCCAGAGAATGAAAGAAGGGAGTTTGCCTTATAGAATGAAAGAGAGGAGTTTACCCCAGAGAATGAAAGAAGGGAGTTTGCCTTATAGAATGAAAGAAAGGAGTTTACCCCAGAGAATGAAAGAAGGGAGTTTGCCTTATAGAATGAAAGAGAGGAGTTTACCCCAGAGAATGAAAGAAGGGAGTTTGCCTTATAGAATGAAAGAAGGGAGTTTGCCTTATAGAATGAAAGAAAGGAGTTTGCCTTATAGAGTGAAAGAAGAGAGTTCGCCTTATGGTGGCGAACACCACGAGCACGTTGCATTTGTTTACATCTAGTCAGAGTTTCCTGGACAGTGGCGAAGGGCGAGACCATTGGGCTCTCTTCTGTCAGATCGAAAGACGTCCAATAAATCACCATTAAAGATTTCGGCCTCAATAAGATTTCTCAGTGACGGACTCACAAGTTTAATTACGGGATTAAACCTCAGGGTGAAGAGGTCTTGAAGCAGTGCTAAGCGGTCTATTGGGTGAGGAATCGGTGCACAGACAGGGCTCGAGTTGCGTGTGTGTATGAGAGAGAGACAGAGAAAGAGAGAGACTGACACAAACAGACAGACACAGAAAGACAGACAGACAGATGGACTGACAGACAGACAGACAGAGAAAAGAAAAAGAAGAAAAAAGACAGAGAAAATTTTTTCGCTGGAGCACAACATTGGAGGTGTCAAGCTTTTAACAGTGATTTTGGTGAGCATTCTAAACCAACAGGTTACTGCGGCCGGGGAAATTAGTTACAGACAGCACTTTAGAAAAAAAATTGAAACAGTTAATCTACATCATAAAGTTTCCTTGGATGTGTGGCTTCCAGTGTCTAATTTATTCTTGTTTTCCATGATTGGTTAAGCCCGATTGCTGTGGTATATCGCTGTCCTTCTCATTCAACTGCGCGTGTGCCAAGGACTTCAACAGCTTGAAGTGTATACCCTATGTTGGAACAATTTTAGCTATACAATAAATGTTTAAAGTATCGAATTCTGCCTTATTCAATATGAAAAAAGAACAACCACAACAAAATTATTCCTCCAGGTAGTTTACAGAATATATGGCCAAAAAACAGTCATTATCTGTAATTGTGCCAATGCAATGACGCGGTTTCATGACAGGGTAAGCGATATACAGCTTCATTGGGCAGATTTTCAGTATGGGAACTGCCTGCTTTGTACAATATAGGGGAAAAAATGACACCTTTGTTTGATACATTCACGCCAATATAATTATACAGTCGCAAGAGGATCGTTGTAGAATTATCTTCTTATGGTACGTTTTCCTGGAATTATTCCCGGCGTCCGGGCTGGAAGGGTCAATCTCCGGCAAGACTGACGTTGAGTGGATACTCTCAGCGGTCTTTGTCATCCGCATGGCAGCGTCCGTGGGAATTTCCCATCAGACCCTCTGGAAGATGGTGGATCAGACAAATCTACAATGTCGAGGGATATTTGCCATATTGTCGTATGCGACATTTTGCCGATTTTGAGGTTTTGTCATGAAAGAGGTTCTCTCACTCCTAATTCATTATGTATAAGTGCCATTCCAATCGGTTAAAAACTTTTCCAGATAAGTGTTTGTGGCGTAATGTTATGTGCTCTTTGTCAACCAAACTTCAATCCTCATTTCCTCGAAAAGGCAAAATGCACACACAATATGGCAAACACCCGACGATACTGTCTCTGGGCTTGACTGTTTACTGCAATGGCTGTGTTTGCGACAGAGGGGTGGAGCAATGATCAAGGGAGGGGACAGGGGTATGTCCCTTTTCTACGCAATGAAGCTATTTTACATTTAGAGACAAGGATTGGGACCCCTACCAGGTCGCCAGTGGGTGAGTGCCTTAAAAACAGCGCTACGAAATACTCAGTACTCAGTTGGACACTGTGCCGAGAGGGATTCGAATCTGAGACCTCTCGCAAAGGAGTCTAACGCTCTCATCCCTTGGCCATTGCGCTGACAAGTGAGTGAGTGAGATAGAAAACGACACGCATACAGAAAGAGAGACACAGACAGACAGACAGCCTTACTGACTGACTGACAGACCAACAGAGAGGGAGATAGGCAGGGGTGACAGAAGGATGAAGCAGATACAATTATGAGGGTCTATCAGAGCCAGGCGTGAAATAGCTGAATGATATTGTGCGTGAGTGCATCAGGAAGGGCCAAGTGAACGCGCGCGTTAGAGTGAATGTGTGTGAGTAGACCATATGGAAGTCGGTGGTGGTGGTGGGGGCTAAGAGGGGGGGGGAGTAAGCTAGTGTGGAAGTAAGGAATGTGAGTGAGTGAGCCAGTGCGTGAGTGAATGAGTGTGTGAGTAGACGAACGTGGAAGTCGGAAGGTGTGTGGGTTTTTTTGGGGGGGGGGGGGGGTGAGTGAGTGAGCCAGCACATAAGTGACTTGGTGAGTGGGAGTGAGTCAGTTAGTGACTGGGTGAGTGAGTGAAGAGTGAATGAGTGAGAGACTGAGTGAGTATCGAGAGAGCCAGTGAGTGAGTGAGTGAGTGAGAGTGAGCATCAGCGCACATGGCAACTGCAGATAAGCGTCGGTTGCTCTGTGTCAAATTCCACCGCGTTCTTGAAAGGTTGTTTACACGGTATTCCAATGTCCCCTGAGTACGGACTGATTCTTCTGTAGACATCACAGCATCTGAAGCAGATTTATTTGCCATGTAAATGAGACAACATCACAAGCCGAGGCCATCAGGAAACCGCGCTTTTCACTGCCAACAACAATACGGGCGATCAAAAAGGACACTGTATCAAAGGTTTTCAAAAAGCAAGGTTTGCGGTGTCCTTTTGTTGGCTTTTTTCTTTCTCCTTCATTCTGCTTGCCTGCTGAAGAAATCAGCTGATCTAGCTTTGGTTTCGACACCGTTAAGCTGTTAACAAAATTGCTTCAGAGGTCCAAAATTGTACGTCAATCCTATTGTGCGAGACGCGGTTTGTATGTAGGTGTCTGTGAATGCGTGTGTTGGTTTGTGTGAACGCGTGTTTGTGTATATGTGTAAGCGTGTGTGTGTATGTGTTAGTTTGTGTGTATGTGTGTATGTGAAAATTGTGGGGGGGGGGAGGAGGACTCGTTCCTTTCCAGCACAACAAGACTATGTCAGAGAAGCCATTTGACTCTTATCAGATTGTCCATGAGCCTTTAAAACCACAGCAACAATTTAAGTTAGGATGGACCCCGCCCAGAGTGGGATTCGAACCTGAGACCAATATTTTTCATTGCCGGCCGGATTTACCTTGGACTATAATGGTGCAAAACTACAAAAATGGTCCACAGGGTCCACAAAAGGGAAAATTGAAATATTTGTAAAATTCTATTTTATTGTTATTTTTTTGTTTATATTTTGAATTACATATACAATATATCGGGGCATCCAAATCTTTAGCGCTTAGGGCCTCTAGAGGTCTTAATCCGGTCCTGGACCAACAGCATGAAAAACATAAATGAGAGGGGTTTGGGGGAGGGGGGGGGGTGTCAAAAATCTGCAAAACATAGGTTTGACAAAATATTATGAAAACCACTGAAAATCTGTGAGGACGCAACAAAGCTCGAAGCAAAAACAAATTATGGCAAAAAGAAAGTTACGTGTAGCACAGAAGGTTAATATACCGACAGCTTGATTTGCCTTTCCGTTCCCGTTGCGTTTTATTGCAACGTTTCTGTATTCTTTCTTACACGATGTACATTTTCAAAAAATTCGCCATAATTATGTTGACAAAAGAGAGGTTACCTACATTATGTATTTTAATTACACACCAATCTGGTGTGACACAGGGGGCATGATTCTCCCACAACACGATAACCGCCCGTGCCCTATCATGAAATACAGTTACCTCTCCGTGTATTATTCCCCCTTGTTATTGAGGGCTCGTTAGCGCGATTTTGTGCAGGGACTTTTCATGCCAGAACAGACTGTAATTTCTGCATTAATGTCTTCGGGCTGATGAGAGAGAAAAAACAAAACACCTCGTTATCGGTTGATTTGCGGCAAAAAAAAACGCGGCTTCTTGAAGGAAATCTGCCGATTGATTTTGTTAAATGATAGGCTCTGTTCCCTCCTCCTTCTGAGACATTTCCTCTGGTCAATTATTCATGCGCTGATACAGATTAATGCTGATGGGAAAGTGAATATTACAAGTGTCTTCGTGAGCATCTAAAAATGGAAGCTCTACCTGGCGCCACATGAATTAATGCGAATGAACTCAGCCTGCTATCGGGTTTCACATCTTTAATGATTTCAAAAAAAAAAAAAGATTAAACTTCGATTCGGCAGAGGACATCTAGCAGTTTGGTTAATCTATTTATTTCTGAAAGTGCAGAGTCTATCTTTTTCTGTTCCATGCAGTTTTGTCAGTTACATTTTTCGGCCACTTATTACTGTACTTCGTGGAAACAGGTGGTGGGGTGGAGCGCAAAAGTTGAAGTTGAAGTTGAAGTTGCGACCGCAGGCTGTTTAGAAAATATGATTGTCTCCACGGTTTGAACTTCCTTGCCCGAATTACAGCCTGGTCTCATTTGCAACAAATAAAAACAACAACAAACTCAGCTGAGCCAGTGAATATTAGCCGGGAGCAAGCGAACAAGTCGACTCCCAAGTTTCAAAATTCTCTTTTTCTTAAAAAAAAGGAAATGGTCCCAGGGTTCTAAGGTCGGACATTCTCCCTCCTCCTGTCAGGGAACGGTCAAAGCAAAAAAAAAGAAAGAAAAAAAAAGGGGCGGGAGGGAGGGGGGGGGGAGAGACGGTATGTTTTACAAGACCTCGCTGGTCACACACACATTGTATGTAATTAAACTTTAAAGACAAGAGTGTTATTAATTCTGAGGAAATGTCCAACGGTGGTGGCTGACAATCCCAGACGGCCGAACTGCTGAATTGTATTCATTTCTCAATGAAATGTGTCACCACGGGCATGGGGCTGACATGGCTGTGCAGCTTCTGATGGTTCGTTAGTTTTGCGACCACAAACAGCCACATACAAACTCGGTGACCAAAACAGGTGACAATCTCAGTCACTCGATCACAGGATAAACTATGGCAAACATTGGTTTTCGTTCGTCCATCCATCCATCCATCTATCCACCCATATGTCTGTCCGCCTGTCCGTCCACACGTTCGTCCATCCATCCATCTATCCACCCATATGTCTGTCCGCCTGTCCGTCCACACACCCGCCCGTTCGTCCATCCATCCATCCATCCATCTTTCCACCCATATGTCTGTCCGCCTGTCCGTCCGCCCGTTCGTCCATCCACCCATCCATCCATCTATCCACCCATATGCCTGTCCGCCTGTTCGTCCACACACCCGTCCATCCACCCATCCGCTTATCAAGCCACCCTAATTTTTTCGCCATTGTTTCTTTCTTTCTTAGACATGCGCAAAATTCAAAACCCATGGAATCGTACACTGCAGTGAGACTGATATATATTTTTAAAAAAGCTCTTCTGTGAGCCCTGACCAACAACGGGAGACCCCACAAGCGCCTTGTTTGGGAGGGGGGGGGGAACAGCAGTGTGTGACACTCCCAACGCTGGACACCTAACCAAATTTGGGTGGAGGATCGACAGCGCACTAACTAGATCATTGGACATCGTCACAAGGATTTGGTAAAGAGGTACCACTGGGATTTCATCGTGCCTATTGATTTAGAAAGGCCCGATTTACATCAGAAACGAGGTCTTAAGCACGGACTTCCGATGCCCAGATGGAATTTGTTTAAATGGGCTTCTTGGCTGCAGATGAAAAGCCGACCAACCCGTTTCCAATGTAATAGGTAGGCCTACGTTTGACTAGAAGAAGACTTTTTTCAGCAGCAAAACACATTACGCCTGCTCCCGGCACTGACTTTGAGCTCCTTGTCTAGTGTCAACTGCTTCAGGAGCAAAACACACTAGATTTTCCACTTCCTCCCGGGGCCATCAGTCCAGATGGGTTTATACATTGAGGTAGCCACGTGTACAACCCATTTCGCCAAGCCCCGCTCAAAGATCTTCTCAACATCTTATAGTAACTGTGACAATTGCAGTGTATCGCACTGGCCGCTCTTTAGCCATACGACTTTGTGGTGCCTAGAGCACGAATACTCAAGTCAGTAAAAGACACCGCTTGATAGTTCCACTGCAATTTTTTTGTGTGTGGAGAGATAAAGCTGGTGTCCTTCTTTCTGGTAAGCCGGTTCATGGTATGGCAGAGATCGCAGGTTCAATCCGCGCCTTGGTCATTTGTTTTTCTTCTTTCTTCCAATCCCCAAGATCCTCGTTTTTTTCTGAGCTCTTACTAAGCACATACACTTGTAACCGCCTCACACATTTTTCTCTGAATAATCTGTAGTGCAAGTAGCCAAATAATGATACGAGAACAGACCCACCGTGGTACTGTCCGACACCGACGCATTCTGTAACAGGCGGCAACGAAGACGTATCCGTGTTTTTCCGCTGAAACGGCAAATAACACACTGAGTTCAAAACACTTCAAGCATTCCCTGGCATTTTAAAAGTTATGACCGTGGATCCTGCCGATCTTCATGCCCCCCCCCCCCCCAAATAACTTCCAACGAGACAATATGAATGTTAAACTTTATATTCTTTGAAAATACCATTACAAGAGCTGCCACATAATAGTCACTAAGTAGTGAAATCGTCGCCTAGAGTTATCTGCTATATATAACAGAACGGTAAGCCATAGTTTCTTCCTTTATTTTTTCCTCTTACAGAATTAAACACTGGCTTTATTTAGACTTTTATTTATGTAATGGCCGGAATAAATTTTACATTCCTAGAAAAGATGCTTCGGAGACAGAAAAATAGCCGCGTAGGTTGATGCCAGACTAACCAGAACAACAAAGTATGGCAATCGATAAAATCAACAATTTTGTACAGGTAATTGCGTCTCCTGCTGGCAGCAATTTGATCCTCCAAAGCCCAAAGAGTTCACATAATAAAGAGGCTCAGCTGGCCTGGACAGTTATCAGAGTCAAAGCGGTGCTCTTCAAATGTCACTCCTGCTCCATTGTGTGGTTCTAACGAAACAAAACTATACTCGAAACATGAGATGATATTTTCAAAAGCAAGAGCGCGGTCATAATTATATCTTGTGTGGTCGGAACTTCGGACTGTGCTCTCGCATTATACTGACAATAATAAAACAACCTGAAACATTTAAATCATGTTACATGGTAAAAACACTCACCAACTGAAATTGAACACAAACAAACCGTAGATCCATACTCAATTAGTTTCATTAATGACCCCGCCCTCCCCAAAGCTTTACTTCCTTCTCGTGTGGGATTCTGTTGCTTGTAATGTCTGGCTCCCTTCCAGCCACCCCCAACTTGGTCTCCCTTCACAGTTTTAAAAAGTAAATATTTTCCTTTCACAATTCCAACATTCGAACATTTACTTCATCAATTATAGTGTTAAATCAACGAGCGTAATTGATATACAATTTCATCTGATATTTTGAAATTTAAATAGCTTTAACAAATCGGTGTCCCAACACTGCTTTATTCTATCTCCTCTTTCTGCAAAAATTCAAAACTGAGATAAGGCCACAATATGACATAACATATTATCTATTATATATTTCAGTAACTTGCAACCTTTGGCATGACTAACTGACCAAACTATACACTCTTCAGGCCTTAAATTTGGCAGGAAGGTGGCAATTGAGATAAGGAAGATGATGGCTATAATTAAAAGTTGTTTTCTTCAAGCATGTATTTTAAAAAAATAACAATGTTTATTGCTATGTAACATCTGTATATTTGCATGTTTATTTCGTAATATATAGTACCGTGCATGTCATAAAAAGTAACCGCGTTCAGTTTGGTGCGTAGTGTTTTGGTGCGCATGAGTTCTGAAGCAAGACTGTAGTTTATTACTTTTATTATATGAGAGAGAGAGAGAGAGAGAGAGAGAGAGAGAGAGAGAGAGAGAGAGAGAGAGAGAGAGAGAGAGAGAGAGAGAGAGAGAGAGAGAGAGAGAGAGAGAGAGAGAGAGAGAGAGAGAGGGGGGGGGGAGCACATGATTGTTTATTCCGGGCAATGCCCGGTAGGACATCTAGTCTATTATATATTTCAGTAACTTGCAACCTTTGGCATGACTAACTGACCAAACTATACACTCTTCAGGCCTTAAATTTGGCAGGAAGGTGGCAATTGAGATAAGGAAGACGATGGCTATAATGAAAAGTTGTTTACTTCAAGCATGTATTTTTTTTAAAAATGACAATGTTTATTGCTATGTAACATCTGTATTTCTGCATGTTTATTTCGTAATATAATTATAGTACCGTGCATGTCATAAAAAGTAACCGTATCAAGCGTTCAGTTTGGTGCGTAGTGTTCTGGTGCGCATGAGTTCTCAAGCAAGACTGTAGTTTATTACTTTTATTATACTAGAGAGGGGGGGGGGGGCTCACATGATTGTTTATTCTGGGCAATGCCCGGTAGCTCATCTAGTATTCTATAATTCCTACAAAATTCGTGAAGATCTCTCGCCCCCAGGAGTGGATTTAATGTGCTAAAGCGTTGATCATACACTTTGTAAAGTTCAACTACAAAACTTTAGAAACGATTTTCTTGAAACACAGATGCAGAGATACAGTGATGCAGTGCTTAGACAAGTAAATATCGGCAAACAATCAGGTGGCGAATTTACGTTGGAGAAAATGTTTAAAATTTATTCCCAAATCTTCTGACAAACAAATTACAAACTGACAACAATCTCAATTTTGATTTCCTCTTCCACTAAACAAACAACTCGCAGAAGCGTTTCATTTTGATGGCTGGGGCGTGCGGTATTTTCGATCAGCCTCAAATAACTACTTTTCTAGGTGCTGGTGTTGTTTTTTGTTTGTTTGTTTTGGACATTAACTATTCCAAATAATATTCATCTGTATTGATCTAATCCATGACTGACTGGCGCTGACAAAGACAGTAACTTTCAAAATAAATAAAATGATAAACTCACTTTCTCAGACCGTCAATTAAATGGCAAGGGTCGAGCGAAGAAAATAACACTTTTAATGGCCAACGGTAATTTCGGTCACTGCCGTTTTTGATTGTTTACGATTTCCGAATACCTTTTCTGGTTGTGTGCAACATGTCTTTCATGAATAAGATGTCTATATACGTTAAACAGTATGGCAAGATCCGCCTTTAACGACCGATTTGACCTGATGGGTGGGTAACACATTAAACATTTAAGAACTTCTGAATGACGTCTTGCGCACTTTGTCAGTTAAAAAATTAAGTGTTGTTTTTGTTGTCAGGATTTCATTTCGGTGACTTGCTGCAACTGTCCGCAAAGACACGTTAAGGGAATCTTGATCGGGATTCTGGGATCAGATATGAAGTGTGCAGGAGTCAAGATGTAATAAGTGAACTTTAAATTACACCTTACGGCTTCATAAACCAAATGCCTGATGTAACATTATATACCAGATCCAATAAGAATCCCCTCCAGCAATGTGAACTCATTCCAGAACGCCACATCAAAGTTGGTTGGGTTTTTTTTGTGCATTTTTTTATTGACAGCACACGTGATGAGTATTACCTGGCACTATCCCGCTACCCTAACAACTCGTTTGAACGCCCCCCAGAATAGTTCAGGTTCTTAAATAAACAATATCTTCCGATTACAAATATATCTAGATCTAGCTATTTCCGGCAATCATCCAACCTTATCAGCGTCACTGGACATTAATTCATCTTTTCACTTGGCCAGTTTTTTTCGCACACAAAAAGACGTCAAAAAAGACAATTCCTATAAAAGGAGATTCTCTAAAAAAAAAAAAAAAAAGCCCTGAAACATCAGTCTAACTAGTCCTTTCGTATGAATTGGGTAGTAACTGAAGGCATAAAATTACGAGCAGGCCCGTTCATAAAAGCAACTCTCTTCTTGATTAACGACATAAATGTATTTTTGCACATTCATTGCGTAAAAACATGATTACTTGCGGCACCGACTCAGGACAGGCTATGAAATGAATGCCTCGTTTATAGAGCTGTTTCTGAATGTTAGCTTGTCATATAAATAGCAATAGATGAAAGTGGCTTCAGGAAATGGGAAATCAACTTAGCTCAGGAGTTCAAAAGCGACCAGTAAATTAATATGTATCCAAGGGAAGGAGAGAGAGAGAGAGAGAGAGAGAGAGAGTGAGAGAGAGAGAGGGAGGGAGGGAGGGAGGAAGGGCGGGGGAAAGAGAGGGGGAGAGAGCATCACAGACAGAAAAGAGAGAGAGAAACAGAGAAACAGAGGGAAAACAGCGAGAGAGAGAGAGAGAGAGAAAAAGACAGAGAGAAAGAGTCAAAAAGAGAGACAGGGAGACACACAAAGAGAGAGAGAGAAAGAAAGAGGGAAAGGGGCAGAAAGAGAGACAGGGACAGAGAGAGAGAGGGAGAGAGAGAGAGAGAGAGAGAGAGAGAGAGAGAGAGAGAGCGAGAGAGAGAGAGAGACTCAGCGTAAAGAAAGAGAACTGTTCACAACATCAAGGGAGTTTATTCAAATGGGCGTCAATCGTACACATGTCTTTCAGTCAAGCAATATACGACCTTGTTTAGAAGGATGATGTCTGGTGAATGCGTTTCAAAAACCGATGCTATTAACCGACTCATTGGAGATTCAACACAAATCGGGACTTGACCAAAATAGACATTTCGCAACAAGCACTGTTTACACAGGGCATAAGCACAGGCAATAAGCCGTAAACCGGATATTCGGAACTTTTAGATGTGCCATAAACATAACCAACCTTCAAGTCTATTTTCGGCATACAGGCCGAGGTTGAAAAGGGTCATTTTTAATGGTGTACAGCAGAATAGCTAGCATAAAGACCTGTAATAAATTTACATCTTACGTCAGGCACATAATATTACAGAATTGTGATCACAGCTGACCTAGTTCAGTACCGGCATCTTGTCATTCAAAGAAAGAGAAAGCTGACAATGGTATCCTACACATCTCTCTGAATTTACGAAATTCATTTCCAATCCATTCAAAACAATTTCTGAGAATTTTCCCAATGTAATAAATGTTGTAAGGGAACTGTTTACTTCTACCTGTGAAACTTCAAACTGGAGAAGCTCTGAATACCAAATAGAAATAGGGCACCCAAGAAAGACCGTGGAAGGCGCAAAGTGGACGTCATCCTGTCGATGCGCCGTAAAACCCGAACTCAAACATACGCAAGTTGCCCAATGATGATTACTCAACAAATTTTGAGTAAATTGAAAGTTGACTGCTCTTTCATCGGCCTCCGTATGGTTATATTTGTGTTGATCTTAAACGCAATTTATCAACAGAACGCTCGATGCAACATTGTCACGCCTACGTATGGTTATATTTGTGTTGATCTTAAACGCAATTTATCAACAGAACGCTCGATGCAACATTGTCACAGACCACAATTGAGAAAATGTGTATAACCAGTGATTAACCTGATTAACGCTTTGTGGACCTATAGAATGTGGGTATGAAAAATACCTTCCCCTTCAATCGAAGGCGCAGATTAAATGTTAAAATACAGATGAAAATCGTATTTGCCTGCTGAAGTTACTTAAAGTAACCACGGAATATAATTCCACTTTTTTTTTTCCAAAGGGTGAAATTTTGCACAATCGCAATCTGCTTAGAAATTAGCCCCCCCCCCCCCCCCCAAAAACCGGTGTGCACTAGCCGATTTTGATCGACCAACTAGTTGGTTAGTGACGTCAGAATAATGAGATTGAATGGAAAAAAAAAATTAGTTGGCTTGGGTTAGTGGGCGAGATCTCACTGAAACTATAGGTTATCATGACACCATGCAAGTAAACAGCAGATCAACATCGGCTAGAACGCGGCGGGCCTAAAGCAGCTCATTCCCTAAAGAGTACAAAACCTGTTTGAGAGTGTATTTTCATTTCAGCAGAAGAATCAACTCATTAATGTTTAATATAGGGATTTTTCCCCCCATGTCTAAATGTATTACTATTTCGGTAGTGAAGAGAACCAAATGTGGTCCAAACCAAAACAGCTGATGCACTAAAAACAACCGAGAAAGTGTCCAGTTATGTGCAAGTAATTTCATCCAGAATGTGCCGTAGTCAATTGAGCACGACAAGGAAGACAAAGAGAAGAAGGGAGCAGAGAAAACAAATGAAAAAAAGAACAAGATAGAGTGAAAGTAGTAGAAGGAAAAAAATGTAAAAATGGCGATTTTTTTATAATTTAATCAATACCTTATCTTCCCGTCACTAAATCACAAATCATCATGAAAATAAAGTCAAGAGGAAGATGAAGAAGGAATGAGAGAGGAGAAAAGATACTGGTAATTAATCCAAGTCAATAAAGAAGCTTGAGAGACAATGAGAGTGATGGGGCACTACGAAAATAATTGAGAGAAGACCTGAGGCGAGTAGAAGTGTGTGTGTGTGTGCCAAGTTAGTGCTCAGAGAAGTGAAGTGGGAGTGAAAGGAAGTTGTTTTCTTCTTCCTGGCAAAGGCGGTTGGGACCGTACCAGAGGTCGCAGGTTCGATCCCCACCTTGATCACTTGACTTTCTTCTTTCTTACACTCCCACCTCCCTTTTCTCAACACTAACCAGGCACATGCGCTTGTAATCGCTTCACATTTTCTCTTGATAATTTATCAGCATCGTAATTTCTCGTCACCAATTTATTACTTAACTCCTAACGACCACCAAACCGTGTACCCGAGGCATGGGATACTCAGACGGATCAATTCGTCATTTTCCGTCCGTCGACTTGTGCGCGTATCATCCATGTCAACAATGCATCAATTCGCACCGCATCCCTTGACCACTGAAAAAAGAAGAGTAGTAACATAGAGCCCTGTGAGTAGTACCCGCCGTGTTTATACGCGCACAAGTTGTGGACATAGTTACAGTGAAAGAAGGAATGGTTCGTCTCGATACTCTGTGTCGCGGCTTGCACCAAACGTGATGTTATAGAAGTTTTCTTTTTCACGTAAAAATCTTGTGTTTGGAGGGAGCAGATATTTGCTTTCGTTCTGTTTTGACCGAAGACGATGCTATGTTTCTATTCAGTAAGATGAATTATACTGGTTTGTACGGATTCTATAAGAATTTGACAAAGGATCCCATAATAGACTTTCCGCACCGACATTCCCTTTTCTTATTGTCTCGCTGAGAAATTTCAGAATTGTTTGTCCCAAACTAATGTTATAAATAATTACGCCAGATTTCTAAAGCTGTCTTGATGGGGGCTGCTTGTTCTCATTTCGACATAAATATTTTCATCTCCACAGAACTCACTCCCTTTTCTTGAAGATGTTGCCTGAAGTAGATTAGACGCATACACAGAAACGAAAGGTTAGCTTTTCCTCTGCCTCTCTGCCTCGCTCCGGGCATAGGACAAAAAGCCGTTGCAAAAGGGGCGTTCACGCTGATACGGACTGTCGTGTTTCGGTGTATTCAAAGTAATGAGATTTGGCATGGACACTCCTCGCTCCATTTCGGTTTAAGTTTCAAAAAGATCGACAAGGTTTTGGATCGATACAATTATTCGAAATTAACCCGTCAGCCATGACGTCAAACAGCTGACAGAAAAATATATTTTTGGCGATGCCGTCATTTTCCCGTTCTCGGATTTTGTGAGAAGCCAAAGAAAGAGGAAAATAAGGCAGGTTTGTCCACAGGATGTTCTTACGTGCCTATAACCTGAAATGAAACATTCAGCAATCTTTTTCGGCACGTATTAAAGCCCTGAAACATCCGTCTAACTGGTATTGGCTTGGAGACTCAACAACCGATGTTAACTACATGGGTGGATGTCGGGTGATTGGAGGTTTCACTTCCCATTCTTGTTATGTAAACATATTGGACAAGCCTCAGACCAGATGTGTGCAGTATTTAAATTCAGACAAACAAAAGCGCAGAGTGCCGTAATAATATTTTTCCAGGGTAAAAACAGATAACTCTCTTTGCAGTTAGTGCTGTTGTATTGAAAGAAAAAAAATGATTATACTGCACACCCGAGATGTGCCAGTTTTCGAAGTTACACTGTCATAATTTCTCATTATCTTACTTATATCTATTTCTTTCATTAAACCCCCCAAAAGTTCTTTTGTTATATCGGCACCAGTGGCCATTCATACATTTCATGCTCCGTGAACTGAAGAGATAGACAGACCGATGGCAATAGAAAAATTAGTGTGATAATCCACCTATGACTATCGTGAGTCTTATTTATATAAGCTGGAACACATTCATACATACCCACGATCGCACGCACATAAACACCCCCATTATTCACCAATCATCAGACATTGGATATTCTCGAAAGGGTGTACTAAATACAAGATTATATTCGAAAGAGAGTGTATTAAAAGGCAGATTCTCAAAAGCTGCATTAATTACCAGAAAATACTTAATAATTTTAATCAAAATTTATCAGAGAAAATTTGACAAATTTCATATTTTGGTGTAAATTCAGTATTTGGTCCTGGGATCCCGGTAACAATCATGACAAACAAGAGAAGATGGCGGGATCGAAACTGGATTCATTCACCCTTGTTTTGTTTGCCGTGACATGAACGAAAAAAAAAAAGATGTGTTAACAGGACTGGGGAAAATCAATTCTAACGAACTGATTGTCAGATTCACGCGAGCTGAATAACTGAGAAAAGGTGAATCTAAAAGGACAAAAATCTCTTGAATCCATGTGGAGCTTCTGTAAATGTTTCGGGTGAATCATTGACAGACGTTTACTGTATTCATGCAAGGCAAAGCACAAAGCGTCAGCCAACACTCCAACACAAAATCTGAATCGTGACTTCCTCATTTTGTGCAGTACGGTAGCAAAAACATTGAACTGTTCAAAGGCAGTTGACAGGAGCCACGAACGTCTCGGGGAGATCTTTGACAAACAAGCCCAGACTAGCTGAAGAGGTTTAACACGATCTTCGCAGGATTTAGCGTGCAAGACTTATTAAACTTGCTGTCACATAAAGTTTGGGGTCGGTAAAATAAAAAAAAAGGGTCTAGCCTGCCTATTATAGAACCCAGCCTGACACCCACAGAAAGGGACACTAGTAAAGCCGGTTATTTTAAGACACTCGATTCAATCAAGGGAAATAATATGATCTCTGATCACCTGCTATAATTAGTCTTAATCCTACAACGCTGAGATGTAATGAAGAATTGAAAATCGAAACGTCTTAAGAAGTGATTTGACCGAAATTATTATCGATGTATGGCCCGTTCTGGACGTCGACATTGAATAAGGCTTCAGTGTTCGAAAATCAACGATACCTAAAATAATGTCTCTAAATAAAATACAACTGAAAATCACATTTTTCTAACTTTCCTCAGCTAATTACAGAATAAGAATTTTTTTTTTTTCATTTTCCTCAAAAGCTTGAACTTCGCACTTCGTCTCCACTCACTTCTAAGATATTATTCAACCTTCTAAAAATATCCAGTAGTATTTTGTTTATGTATAGGTCCAGGCCTTGCACAAAGACAATTTCACATGGAAACACAAAATTGAAGACTTTCACTGTCCATAAAAAACCGATCTGGAACAGTCTGGCAGGAGGACACCCCCATCTCCACCCCCTCACAGACCAGTTCTAACCATTAATCGTCTAGAAAAGACACCGATCTCCTCAGCCGTGATTCAAAAAAAAAAAAAAAAAACTTTCCTAGATATCCTACACTGTCTGCCATAACAGAGAGCCCAAACAGTATCAAACGTCAGCCTATATAAAGAAATGGATAACAACTTCCTAACGATTCTACACTTATTGCGATAACAGTGTCTAAACACTATCAAACGTCGGCCTACATAAAGAGACGGATCACAATACAATGTTACAAAGTAAGATTTACTGTGGCTTGAAGGAAGCAATTGTTTGACCCTGTAGTGAACGGCATCTGAGCCCCGTGAGCTGTTAATGAACATCAGGCCTAATTATTTGACTTTCGTGACAACTGTTGAGATAATAATGAGACAATAATGTTCCCGCACACAGCACGACTGCGAAGTAATCTGGTTGTGATAAGTTAGGTCTTGCCGTGGTTTGGGGAGTTCGCACGGACGGGAACAATACGACAGATAGATAGACAGATAGACAGACAGATAGATCGATAGATAGACTCCGCATGCGTGAATCAACAAAAAAAAAAAGTGACAATGAGATAGAAATTAACACTGCCAGACCTAGAGGGCCATCAAACTGGCAGAAAAAGAGGCCAACATAATTATGACATGCTGGAGGAGAGCAATTATTTTGTTAACTGTGTGAGCACGATAGAATTGTTTGTCTCGCCTTGTAGATCAATGAGTGAGCGACCCCTGCCCCCCCCCCCTCCCCCGGGGGTCTGTCTCCTGCGGCCAAGTTCTAAGTTCTCTGATTGCCCTTGTTATCACTTGCATTGTGCAAAACGTTTTTTTTTCGTTATCAGTTGCGAGAGTTTCTCGCATCAGGCACAGAAAAACCAGAAAAATCGGAACTAAGTCCCGTTTATCTTGCAAAGGAAAGAAGAGAGGTAAGAGTAAGTTTTCCTGTGTATTTAATTGTATTTTGTGTGTTAGTGATTATTGTGAGTTAACTGTTTAAAAAATATATGTTTCGGTGCAAACACGATGACATGTTCATTTTTCACGGGTTTTTTTTTTTTTTGCAAAAATCATTTGGCATCCCTTTTTTTTAGATACGCCTAACTGCATCCCCTTTTTTCGCGTTAATGCCCTACGGACATCGTCAGCATTCATGAAATGGCAGTAATCTGCGCACGGTGTAATGTGTTTAATTGGGAACACACCGTAGGAAGTGACAGCGTCATGGGCTCTTGTAGAAAAGAAAGGATCGGAGGCAAAATTACAGACATAAAGCCAACTATAAAAAAAAAAACACCTTCCCACCCATTTGGAGCCTCCGGGTGTGAAAAAGAAGTTTCTGTATGCCAAGAGCAAGGCTGTATGAGCCAGTTTTTTTGTGGTTTTTTTTTTCGGCCAACACACAGACGTGCACACATTCACTTTTATTTATATAGATATACGAAAATAAAAAAAATAAAAAAAACAATAACGTGCACACAACAACGTGCCCACCGTGGGCGTGGACTATGACATACTGCATTAAAAGACTGCTTGTTTATAATGCTAAACTAATAATACGATTTTGTTGCAGAGCTGCCACAGCTTTAATAATGGCCAGATTGGAGCAACAGAAGTTATAATTACACAGTAAATTACTTCAATCAAGGCGGGGAAAGACAGGTGAACAGTAAACATAGCTTTTCTCTATCTGGCTTTGTAAAAATTGTTTATGTCTCCCACGCATTCGCCACTAGTTGGCGATGTGAAACCCGTGACCGCAAAAGGGCCCAGCTGTTCTATGTTTACCGTATCTGGTATCGTTGACGTCAGTCACAATAATCAGACCAAAGAAAACATTGGCATCCCTTATAATATTCACTATGGAACAAATACTGAGAGTTGTAACAATATCTAAGCCCATTTCTACGACCCACGAGTTTGTACTTTCATCAAGCCAGTTTATACAACCATGCAAGAAACAAGATTTTCCCCAAACAAGGTATTCCATTCTTTTCATTTCCCAGCTCTCCATAGTGTTGGAACATTCCGCAGCAAGTTCTGAACACCAGTATTCTGACTACATCTAGACTGCAACACAGTATAATCAAGTAATCGATGCACTGACAGAACCGACTTCCAGATCTCTTGGCAAAGTCAATATTTGGGTAAACAACTACATTTTCTCAGCCCACCTGAAACATGTTATTAAATTATAACTACGCGTAAACAGATGTTATTTCCAACGATAAAGTCAATATAACTGAGGTCTCAGCCAAACATCGGAGAATAATAACTTAGCAAACTGAAGGTAAGCAAAGACGATTATACCATTATTTCAACGTGGGCTGATATTAAACGGTATTTACACGTCGTGGTCTGAAGTGTACATCTCAATCTGAATGTCCTCGTAATCCATAACGGCGATGTAGTTGTGCGCGTGCAGGGCGGAAGGAAAAACCTGTCATGTGAAGCCAGGCTGGTCAAAGTCAGAAACATGGTATTTACAGGAGCCCTTTCCCCTAGAACAGGTCACAGCATATCTGTCACGGGTAATGAGTCATACACATCCTGCAGTTAACATAACCAAATTGTAACTGTTGAAATGCAATATTATACTCTAGTTCAGAAGGATTCAGCGTACACAAACTGGAGAAAGTGAATGCTGCACCAGTCTTAAATGACGTTCAGTACGTCACAAATGACAGTGGGGTTTAAAATAACAGATTGTTAGTTTCATATAGGTGAAAGGGGGGGGGGGCAGGAGGAAGGCATGAAGAAGAATAGGAGAAGGAGAGAAGAAAGGTGTGAGCGGCAGGCAAATGAAGATATTCCATATTCAGAAAACCCTTATAATTTTCTACCACCACGATGGCATACTCAATACAGAGTAAAAGTTCTGTGTAAGACAGAATGCTAACTTGTTAGTCCTCACGTCAGATACCGTATATTCTCAACGACTTCAGCATCAGAGGCCGTTGTTTTGGCCTGCAACTGTCTTGTTTCTGACCGCCAATTCTTATGCCATTTCTCTGAGAACTTCCACGTTTCTGCTCCATCGATAATCACCGTTCGTGAATTCTGCTGACATCGTAAGAAATCATCTCCTACAGAATGATCTTGCGTACAATTCCCCCAAGGCAGTTAAACTCAAATACGGTCAGGTTTTATTGTTTTTCTTCCCTTAGGTTGATCATTACAGTATCCATTCAACAACATCGCAATCAATACTTTAAATTGGCAGTTTCAGAAAACAAAATTGCAGACCACCTGAAGATCTGTAAGTGTGAAATAAAATTTGAAGGAAAAAAGAAAGTAATTCAAGGTTGCTTCAGCACTTATATTGCGTGAAAACTGCCGGAAGGCTTTCCCAGTAGTTTCTCGCCGACATTAGATAAAACTCGATTTGAATTATCGAACTCTGACGGTGCCGGGAGGGGCAGATTAGAAAATAATCTTCCAAAACATCGGTTCAGTGCAAGAAGTGATTATCTCCATTTTTCACAAAGAAAGGACATAATCACTTCTTGCGCTGAAAAGACGGGGGGGGGGGGGGGGGGAGAGAATAAGTGAACCACGTTAATAACAGCGGCAGTATTGAAAAGCCATTAAAAAATAAATACTCTGTGTTGGCAAGTAAATCCTGCCTGCCATGATGTCACAGGACTCGAACAGGTTGAGTGAAGAAGATAAAAACAAACTTAAGAAGTGCGCGTACGAGTACCTGCGCAGCAGCGGATCTACATTTTTGGGATCTCGAAGCTTGCATTGTTATGGGGAAGGGGGGGGGGGCTTTACAACCAACAACGAAAGGGCAACATCGAAAATTCACTCATTCAAAAAAAAGTTTTCTCAGGGCCCATCCGGGATTAGGGGCCCTGAGGCTTAAACTTCATTAGTTTCATGGTAGATCCGCCACTGTACGTGCGCTTGCAAGTAAACACTTTTTTAACATCTTTCAAATGCCCGGCGGCGGAACTAAAAGGAACGTTTTTTGGTCCACTTGTGAACGGAGGGAACAATTACAGAATGTGGAGGAAATGTGCGTTCAGTTTAACATTGGCATGTGTGAGTGAACTCAGCGTGAAAACAAAAAATAAAACTGTGTAAATGAAAATCATGCATGGCGATTCTGATTGTCCTGCTGAGCTCTCACAGAGCATCCACAAGGTTAATGGTTATCATGACACAAAGGAGAGAGTCTTAGCAAATGTAACTGCTAAATTATAACTGTAAACAATTCATCAACGAAATGCAACAGTTATAAAGTATTTTTAAAAAAGGATAGGTATTGTTATAAAAAAAAACCTACGGTTGTAGTTAATGTCTCGATAGAGGCAAACTAAAATGAAATCGATGATGAAAAAGCTGGCCAAATTGACGAGGCTCTAATGTTAATCGCGCACTGGCCCAAGACAGTTTTGCGTCTGATATGACTTAATGCGCGTCGTCTCTTTTTCTGCCAACTGACTCAAAACAGACTTGACGTGCCCAAGCAGATTTGTTTTCAGTATCGTCGGTGCGCGAAGCCCCGTTTAAGTCTGTAGTTCACATCTAACAGGAAACACCGAGACAAAACACACTTGATTCAGTGCGCCACCAGTATTGTAGCCTGATCCGGAGAACAAGAAGGCTATGGGTGAAATGAAACATGAGAAGCTGAGATGAAGGATGAAAGCGTCTGAAATGTGCACATTCAGCGCCGAAGTACTCACGACACGAGTGTCACATAAGGTTTTGACAGACGTACGTGTACAAAAATAATGACCCGAACTAACAGGTTCTCTAGACAGGACAATAACCATGAGCACGAGGGCACGCAAATGAAAACTAATTATAGCAGTAGGAAAAACGCCACAGTATGAGAGACACCGATGAATGTGAGCAAAGCCAAGTCACACAGATTTTCGTGACAGACAAAACATAATGACGGGAGTGGCAAGGACGTAAGAATGGATTATCGTATGACGTCAGGGTGAAAAGGTCATCGAACTTTGACTGTGCTGGAGGTGCTGATCTAGAACATTCTTTCCTGCATGCGGTATTGACTTTTAAAATTTCAGTCTAGCGCTCTTTGCCGTTCAACCACAGCACGTGACGGTTGGTCTAGAATTTGAAAGGCAGCGGTGATTTGCAAGGGAGAAAAGAGTCATAATATTATGGCGTCGGTCGAATATTGTTTTTTCTTTCAACAGTTGTGCAGCACGAGTGTGTGAGTTTCAAAATGTTCCTGTTCTTTGATAATTATAACTATTGGAGATCCCTTGGAGAAACCAATATGTCACAAATCCCAGACTGGGAGATGTAATAAGTTATGACAGGACAACAATCACGAACGAACAAGTTTAACACTTAACAGAACAACCCATCAGACTCACACATTTATTAAACATAATTATACAGATAATAGCGCAATTACATACATTATATTATTGAATTTAACTGCCGTACAACGGCCTTATTCCCACATGCACTCTTCCTCGGATCCACAACCCGGTAGTTACTTCCTAAAGACACTTCGGCCTCAGCCTCTCCCCTCAGGGTCTTAATAGCACATTAATAATTCACTGGCCCCGCAGTCTCTCAATATCACCTTCCCATTGCCATAACACCTTAGCATTCCACTAGCACCTCAGCAGGGCAATAGCACATTATCATTTCAATAGCCCATCAACATGGCAATAGCACATTATCATTTCAAGAGCCCATCAACGTGGCAATAGTACATTATCATTCCACTAGCACATCAACATGGTAATAGTACATTATCATTTCCATTAGCACATTCACGCTCATATCTACGTCCCTGTCCGTGGCCAGACTGCCACGACTTTATGTGCCTCTACTGTCCTGCACCGACAGCCTCACTCTTGGCCTATGTGTGGCCTCCGGCCCTATGCTGGCCTACCCCCTGTGCTCACCGAGGCGGCTCTTTGGCCCGTCCCCGACACCTACAAGAATAACACTACATTGGTATAATACCCTACCATTTCTATTCACTCCACCTCTCCTTACAACCCATGAAGCGTACACACAATAGTTCACATTTCACTCACCAAACATCTTACGGTAACACACCTCCATCGGAGTACACACTACTCACTCGCGCTACAAATCCATGAACTCAACTTATCTATCGCTCATGGCGCACATTGCTATATCCAATATCAAGGACTTCCACATTCCTCACATATACTTATTTACATCATGGTAATAGACGAATATAATATAATACATCAATCATAATTATCAATCAACGTTCTACCTACCAGTCATCACTGGAAAAACTCTCTCACTAGTCTTCTGACTGCTCCCCTTATGTTCGCCCACTGGGCTTTCTCTTGCGTCCGCTCTTTAGGACGTTCTAACTTGCAGTGATAGTAATACAGCGCTTTCGCCTCATTCAGACCCCCCACTCACATGCACGCTTTAACTTACTTGTCTACGTGCGTTAATTTTACTCTCCTCCTTTCCCCCCGTAATTATTAACTATCGCTCACTCCACTCGTGACAAAATACTTTCAGGATGCCACCAGCTCTTCACTGGAGCGATGATAATCTGGGACGGGAAATGCCATGTTATCTTACATGTGAGTTTACCTAATATTCCGCATTGCTCAGAGAACATACGACCTCAACAACCAATTTGTTTCCACATTGTCAATGAAAACTCGAGCACAATAGAACGACCATGGCCTTGGCTGTGATGGTTGAGTATAAACGTGAGTGCGTGTCTACATGTGAATGTCAGTTGGCATACCGTCGGTGTAATTCTCTAACCGTCTAAGTGATTTTTACAAATTTTACAGGGAGCAAAAAAACAAACAAAAAACTGTATTTATTTTGTTCACTGGATGGAACTGGGTCATTTTTTTAACACATTAATCACAAAATCATATCTTTAAAACGATGACAGATATTTTGTGCTAGGATATGTAATACATATTGTAGATTCATTTTGGAACAAGAAAGATTGGTCCATAAAAAGTGAAGTTAGACATTTAGAGAATTACACCGACGATATTGTGTATTTTCATCTGAGTCCGCAATTTCGTTAACATTTCATCCCCCATAGAAAGACAAGGTTCTTATGTCAACTTTTTTGTCTGCACTGAGTTACACACTACACAGTACTTCTACAGGCCTTCTCCTTTGTGTGTCAAAGTATTAAGCCGATTCGGTGTGTAATTTGTAAGGATTATTAAAAAGAAAAAAAAAGAGTCTTCTCTCTAAAAGCTATGAGCACACGAAACTGCCTGTAGCATCTGCGGGCTACCCCTTGCCCTCCCCCGGTTTTGTTGTTGTGCTGGTGGCTGAGCATGTGTCCACTACTTTTTTCATTTTATTGTTGACAACCGCCAGAGTGTACTGTACTCCGTGACCTGACCTTCTTTTCTAGTGAGTAGTTTTTTTCCTCGCTCGCTTGTTGTCAGGTGTTTTGACTCGTTCAGTAAATATTAGTATGTTCCCGAATATTCGATAACGTTGTGGATACGAATGTTTACGCCAGATTTGGCCTTGAGTGATGTAACCTGATGACGTATTGATGCGTGATTGGTTAGTTTGTGCGAGGGCAAAGGTAACGTTTATTTCGGGAACTTTCTGTAGGAATGTTTATATATATAGACCTGTGTGAGTGGTTGGTCGGTGAGTAAGTGAGTTTCCTTTTGTGTGGCGTAGATATTTAGTTTCGCTGGTGTCTTCCTAGTAATTTATTGTTCACTATACAGTTATTAAACTTTAGTATTATTTAATCTATCGTCGGATCTCGTGTTTATTTATTTTACAGCTGTAATAGTTTCGTTTTCTAAAGGGTTGTAGTTAGATCAACTAACTCCCCCCTACTATAACGTGCTAGAACAACCTCAGCTGTTACACTGCCATTATCAATTTCTCGAAAGTTGCTGGAAGAGAGTTAGAACCTTGTCATCGTAAGAGGACGAATTTTTTCCTCAGAAAATCAGATTAATGGAAGTCAGGAACGGGGAAAGGTGGCCAGTTCCGACAAATGGGAGAGAAAATGCCGTCTGAGTCACCTTTACGCTAAAAAAAGAGTTTTAGGAAAACGTCAACCTGGCAACTCTTTGGTAAATGATGACCAGATAAGACTGGAAAAGGTCAGGCGGCTAGACAAAGATTATTGTCCCATTTCAAGTCATTTCAAGATAGGATAGGTAAGTACTCTCTGGCAATGTCGCCAAATTGAATGACGTGGTCACCAGAGTGTAGGCGTCCATTAGTATAAAACAAATGTTAAGTCTCTGAGTAATCACGCGGGTCGTTTCCACCATCAACAACAACAATAGGATGTCCAGACCGATGGACGGCTTTGCTGAAGCTGATGTTTGTTAATTACCTGCAATTTTTCTTCTTTACCCCTCAACGAGAGTTTACCTGCCAAGAGAAGCCATGCCAGAAGGACAGAACACGCTTTCAAATATAATATGTCTTTTATAAACTGATCAATGCTGTAAAAACTTCCAGATAATATGGGTTTTTTTTTTTAAAACTCGGTTAATTTGAATTTCAACGCCAGACAGAACCTCAGTTCAGACTGCGACAAGTTCTGAGGATAATAGACAGATAAAGTGGGCGATTACTGTGCGCGCCCAATTAAAATAGTTTTTATTTTTAAGAACAGATTATTTCTTGTGTTGGCGTGACAAATATTTCTGTAAAGACTGTGATCCGATTATGGACGACGCCCATTCAGTAAGAGGACAATTGAGGTCCAGCTCCCCCTTCCTCGCCGTTTCCGATCCTGATCACCTGTTCCAATCCCTCCTGGGCCGCTGAAATATATTATTATCGTAGGTCAATCGTTTAAGATAATGATTGATTTTGCACTCTGGTGATTTTTTAGTGCACTTCAAAGTTCACAATCTACGATGGAAGAAAAAACTCTGTGGGATCTACAAGTTCAGGAAGTTCAGGCATAACAACACTTTTTGTTGTTGAAAATTCTCTCTCTCTCTCTCTCTCTCTCTCTCTCTCTCTCTCTCTCTCTCTCTCTCTCTCTCTCTCTCTCTCTCTCTGTATGTACATATGTATGTGAGTGTGTTTGTTTTCAGTTTCAGAACTTCTTTCTGTCAAGAAACAAGGTAATTGTAAGATTTTTGTTGTCAAATTTTGCGGTGATGACATTATTGTTTTTACAGAACATCCTCTTGCAAGGAAGCCAGGGATTATTTTTTTTCGGCACCTAATAGCAAAACAATGAGAAAGAGGAATGGTGTATGTGATTGTTTTATCTTACATTCTATTAGCCTCCCGCGTTTTCCATCCGCTTTTTTTCTTGCAGCGGAAGTGGTGATCTTTACAAGTCTATTGAAATGAAGGCTGGAGAACGGGTTCAAAATGGTAAAAAAAACAAGAGATGAACATGCCATAGAAATGGAAAGGACAGGATGGGCCGGGGATGGGGTGGGGTGGGGGGGTGGGGTGGGGGGGGGGTGGATAGGAAACTGAAAGTAAGACAAAAAGGATATACCCTAGGGCTAATAGCTATTACTGTCAGGACTGAAAGTATGTAACGAGCGTATTGACAGCAAAAACAAAGATTACATCCGGAAATTTCGACAGATCAGGCCCACAATCAGATTCAGTGGATGTCTTGTATATTTGAATTCCGCCCTTACAGACAGCCAGCCAGACATACAGTAGTTGGTCGGTACATGATTAGACTAACAGACAACTAGACCAGGAGTTTTCAACCTGCGATCGCGAAGACATTTTGGGTGAGTTGAAAGCACAAAAAAAAGAGGCAGGTTGTTTTCCCAACTATGGCCACATTCTCAGTTGGTATTTCATTTCTTGTTATGTATGTGTGTTTCTCTCCCTCTCTCTCTCTCTCTCTCTCTCTCTCTCTCTCTCTCTCTCTCTCTCTCTCTCTCTGTCTCTCTCTCTCTCTCTCTCTCTCTCTCTCCGTGAGTTTGTATGTGAAGGACACAGAGAGAGGGGGGGGGGGGAGAGAGAGAGAAGAATGAGATAGATAAGATAGATAGATAGACAGACAGACAGACAGACAGACAGACAGACAGACAGACAGACAGACAGACAGACAGATAGACAGATAGATAGATAGATAGATAGATAGATAGATAGATAGATAGATAGATAGATAGATAGATAGCAAGCAAACTAGTTGGGGAAAAGGATCGGTCTTGGGTGGGTGGGGGTGGGTAGTTATGACTATTTTAGGGGGAATGGGGCCTCAGGCCTTGATCAGGGCTTTGAAAAGGGGCCATGGAGAGAAAAAGTTGAAAACTCCTGACGTAGACAGAGTAACAGAGAGCAGACAGCCAGCACACGGGGGGAACATTGGACGACATTCTTGCAAGAGCCCAGACAAAGAGTCGGCCATACAGACAGTCTTGACTGACCTTCCCTGTGAGGAGCTGTAAGCTCCCGAGTAGAGGTGAAATCCTGTAGTGTAAGGTCTTGGAAATACCCCCTGCCCCGGGGGCGGCTAGAATCCTGGGCACCACCAAATACTCAGACGTATCTGTAGAAGAAAAACACAGACATGCCGTAAGAGACCAAAGCTATTAACTGATCGTCAACTCGGTTATAACGAAATTTCAAAACATGGGCTGGGATACTCCAGACAACTTGAGGTAATATATAAAGTAAAGTTTGGGGTTGAGTTCGGAAAAAGCACGTGGACACTATAGTGGTCACATTGTGCTAGGAAGAAGCAAGGCGGCAGGCAGAATATAAGGGGCCGTTCAAATACATTATTACACCTCGGAGGGGGGGGGGGGTCTTTGGCTCCTGTAAGAAAAGTGTAATGAGGGGGGGGGGGGTCACCCAAGTGTAATATTACACTTTTTGCTCCCTAGGAGGTAAAAAGGTTGGGTAGCTGAGAGAAAAAAAATATTTGTCATTTATTTTTTAAACTATTTTTATCTTAATGAAGAATAAAATCTTAAATACAGAATATATATTTTTATTCAGTGTATAATTTTTGGCTCAATCTTTGGCTTTTTTTTTTTACTAAACCTGGCAATCCAGTCCAACTTTCACCAGTGTTGCCATTGTTTACATTGGTAGCCTAGCAATCAAAATGGCTTCCTCAAAGAACCAGTACAATGAACTTTGTCAGCTGTACAGGCAGTTATATCCTGATAAAAAAGGTAACATTGTGTATTAAAGAATGTAATACCTTAGAGGCATTCAAAGGGCATATCAAAACGCACCTATTTAGGAAATATTTTCATTAGCATCATGTCCTTGCCAGATATATATGAGTGTATGATTACAAGATGTCGTGACTGTTAATTAAGATGTATGTGATATGTGTAATTGTGTTTCTGTATTATGTAAATATGTCAATGATATGTACAGCGCCTTGGGCTCACTTGGTGGGGAAAGGCGCTATATATAAGAAATCTTTATTATTATTATTATCTATTGATCACCCAATTATTTTTTTTAATTTTCCTATTATGTGCCCATATTCACAGTTGACTTCACTTATAGTGGATTTGCGATATCTCAACATGCATTTTTGTGACAACTGTATTCTTGTCACTATTAATTAAGATTGTTTTTTGACTGTATGTGTCCACCACATTACAGATGATTTTTTCACTGCTGAGTTTTTGTGATATTTGTTTCCAGTAAAACGTTAATACATGCTGTATTACATACTGTTCACTGTTATAGACTTATACTAGTGAAGCTAAAAAAAAATAGTACCGAGTATGTAAAATTGTAATAATACAGAATTGGGGGGGGGGGGGGTCTTTGGCTTCTGTAAGAAAAGTGTAATAAGGGGGGGGGGTCAAAAAGTCCCCAAAATGGTGTAATAATGTATTTGAACAGCCCCTAACGGCGCAGAATGATAGGACAGAAGGATGCCCTATGAGACGCGCCTACCAACCACTCGCATAATAAAGTAAGAATGTCCACATTTGATAGCTCGAAAATCAAAACCGTTGACGATTATCAAAACTGATTCTGGGCAGTTCATGCTGAACATAAAATTATACCGGCTGAAGCATTTACCCACATCTGTGTATGGATAATCTGCACTGTGGCTCATACGAAATGTTTTCCTTTCCCGAGGACTCAGTACTTTGTCATGACAAGGCTCGGATGAATGGATTTCTGTTGAAATAGATCACTCCACCACTTCTCATTGGTCGCATTGTCTGCGCATTAACCCCTTATATGGCAATCCGCAAGTTCTTTTACAAATGAGCCATAGTGTGATATTGTATCAGTTCTAAGCTACTCTTTATATATAAGAGGCTGATGTTTGTAGCACGGCACAGACGCTGTTTTTGAATCCCATACCAGTTTCCTTAGCAATACCACGAAAGATTGGGTCTCAAAATTGTCTGTGTAACAACGTTGGTTACACCGAGAGAAACTGAGGTCGTACGATTTCTGAACTGTAAGAGTTTTGAGTCTGAGTTAACGAGAAGGCACGTCAACACAACAACTGTCATACTGTGCTGTTCTATCCAGTTTCATTACATTTTCGGAACTTTCGATATTGACGTCTGTCTGTCCTGGATTATGTTGTGGTGTTTTTTTTAATCACTCATTCTATCCAGTTCCATTACCTGTTTGAACTTCCAATACTGATGTCTGTACGTCATGAGACATTTATGGCTACACTCCATTTGTCTGTCCGTCTCAGTAAATTCCGGTGCGGGTATTAACTGATCCCTACAGTCATGCTAACTAACTCGCCTTAATCACCACGAGCCTGAAACATGCGCCGCACACTGCATCTGTCACACAAACATCAAAGAATTTCATTAAAACAAGCAAATGATGAAAACTTGCCTATCAACAGCGCTTCACCAAACTTTAAAGGATTTAATCTTTTCCTCTGTCATTTACATTATCGTTGGCTTTGAAACGCTGTCTTTGATGGCCTTCTGGCCCGTCAAACCGCATCCCGACCAAACGTTTGTGTTCCTAGTGGGGTGAGTTGTTCGTCATTACTGTTGTTGATGTTGAGATGTTGTTGTTGTCGTCGTTGTTGCTTTTGCCATTTTGGGAGACGATAGGAGAAGAAATGAGAGGAACATTTCGCAACAGTGCTTACGTTGTGGCCTGAAGTCATATTCACTTGAGTTTAACCTTTTTTTCGAGACTAGGGCTAACTAAATGCTGTACTGAAATAGGTGGTTGTCACGAATGTGCCACCGGTATAAACAGGACTTCAGAATGACTTCAGAATGTGGCCAAGCTCAACGATGAAGCTGATGGTCAAGTCAGTTTTACGTCTAATTTGCTCAGAGCTCCAGATCTCTCTTTCCTTCCGTCCTGCACTGTGGCTCATACGAAATGTCTATTGTCTTGCTTTTTCCTACCACAATATGACCGTTATTGGGCCGACATGATCTCTCTAATCTCAGGCTCAAACTCCTTCCACCGACTGACTCGGGACAGTTTTGACGCACTCGAACCAGTGAGACAGACAGTGCGCGATGTCCCGTCCAACTCTACAGTTCATGTCTCACATTAAAACGGAGACAGAACCCCCGACATGACTCAGAACGCGGCCCACCTGAGATGCATTAAAGTTATAAGTGTTGGTCCAACCGTGCAAGATAAATATTGCAAATTCTCTGTACCAAGCTCAACCGTGTATCTAGATCTTGGCCACATTCATACGAGCACTTGCATTCGATGAAAAGTTCAAGTGAACTTACTGTTATACCACAATTCCTTACAAGAATACACAGACGTGTTAAGTTGATATTTTGCCTAAAAATATGTCAAGAGAGGCGCAGACCGAAATTTCTAACAATACACTTCGATTTTACTCGACAAAAATGTCTCTTTTTTTGCTGCTCAAAAAATCATAACTATATCATTATTATAAAGGAAGTAAGGCCTCCAATGTAATCATGAAAGGTTTTTTAACCTCTAAGCCTTAAATTCCACAAAATATCATATCTCGCATAGGAAGACTTAAAGGTATACGTGGGCATAAATTCAATGGTCTTGAAGTTCGTTATATTTTTAATATTTTCGTTCATTTTGAGCCACAACTGAGTTCAACAGAAAAAAGAGTTCCGACATTTTGAGCCGGAAAAAAAAAAAGAAGACGCATTTTCTTCGTGTAGAATTAAAAAGTATGACAGGAAATTTCGTGCATGCGCCTCAGTTTACACAATGGTGATCGAAATTCAACTTTAAAAATCATATCTGTGTCTTCCCCAAATCAGAGGGCCACTAGTAGTAGTACTAAAAACTGAATTTTGTCCAAAATGGATGTGTCGCGTACTTAACATCAAAAATAGAGACTGTATGCAAATTTTTCTTCGTCACGAGGTCACAAAGTTTAAGATGTTCACATGTTCACCCTCCAGCCCCAGTACAGTACTATGATCAGCTCTCTAAGTTGTCAGCTGGGCTCTAAAATGTATAAAATAACACGAATGGCATAACAAATTTTCGCTTGTCTTAAATAACTAAAATTATTGTGTATTTATCAATATTAATTGTATTTTATGTCCTGTCTCGTCTGTTTCCACTTTCGTATTCTCATAACTTGTCCCTCGTCTTCCTCTCTTACGTTGTTGACGTAAATTTTTCAGTTACAAGGACAATAAATTCACTTAACTGTTAAATGTTTCTGGAACGTTCAGTCTTCAATTAACCAAATCGAAATCGATCGATTAGCGGCGTCGTAATCAGACGAGACAGACCGTGCGGAAATGAGTCCGTTATTGAAGTTGTCTGTGTGGGTTTTTTTTTCTTTTGTTCCTCCTAGTCTATCAAACAAGTAATGCTAAAGAGACCAGCGGGTCGGTTCTGTACTCTTCACATGGAATACCCTGTCTACTCTCTAACGCTGGGAATACTCTCTCTTAACGCTCTGGCGCTGGGAAATCACGACTTTTTTTTTAATGTCTTCAAGTCGCTTTATTCTGCTATGGAGGAACGTTTATATTCAAGGTGTCTGTCTGTCTGTCTGTTATGGAGGAACGTTTATATTCAAGGTGTCTGTCTGTCTGTCTGTCTGTCCGTCCGTCCGTCCGTCCGTCCGTCTCTCTCTCTCTCTCTCTCTCTCTCTCTCTCTCTCTCTCTCTCTCTCTCTCTCTCTCTCTCTCCCTCTCCTCCCCCCCCCCCCCTTCTCGCGGGGATAAGTCACGGAATAAATGTAAACAAAAAACAGGAAAAAAAAAATACATGGGTCGAGAAGAATGCTGAAGCAGAGACACAGGTGAGGAAGCAGAATGAAACCTTAATTGAAACCTTGAGATACCATTAGATAGACCATCTTTGGTGTGTGCCGTCTATTTGCATAACACGGCAGTAAATAACACAGTAGCAGAATACCACAAATTTGGTCTGGCAGACAGACAAATAAGTAGAAGGACAGACAGACAAACAGAATGACAGACAGCATTAGACAGACAAAAAGAGCTAGGCGGGCGGGCAGACGGACAGACAGTCGGACAGATAGATAGATAGATAGATAGATAGATAGATAGATAGATAGATAGATATATAGATAGATAAATAGACAGACAGATAGACAGACATACAAACAAGCAGATAGATAGATAGATAGATAGATAGATAGATAGATAGATAGATAGATAGATAGATAGATAGATAGATAGATAGATAGATAACTCAGAAGAAAACATAATTAAAACCATTAAGTCGGCGCCAATAATGGTACTGTTACCAAAGATGCTATAATTCTTACCTTCGTGTGACTATCTATGCCATTAAAGTTGTTGACAGCGCTCAAATGAAACAGTATTCGTTAAATTATTTAGATATTGTAGATTAACGTCAGACAATCCTCATAATGATGATAAATATCACACAGTGACAGTGCAGGTTCGTGTTATAATAGGAACTAAATATTATGAAGAAACATGGGGAAATTTGTGCGTGTGAAAAAGATAAGAACATTAAAAATCTGATTAAAACTTCGTAAAAACGAGGGAAAGTCAGGATAATGAAGGAAATCAAGTCAGGATTTTTGAAGATTTCTTCGCCAACTATAGCACCGCGGAT
Source organism: Onchidella celtica (assembly GCA_963931925.1). NCBI lineage: Eukaryota > Metazoa > Mollusca > Gastropoda > Systellommatophora > Onchidiidae > Onchidella > Onchidella celtica. The sequence goes on along the minus strand of OZ007569.1, from coordinate 54,527,062 downwards.
CATATATTTAGCATTGTCGCAGATATAATGGCACAGTTAGCGCATACTATAACAAATCTCTGTTTAAAATGTATTAATCTGAACTTAGCCAGACGGAGGATTAGCACAGAAATACTCCTTCTTTGTCCCTGCCACGTCTTCGTCACCCCTTATTATGAAAACCCTACAGATCTGTAACTGCATTTGGATTTTATTCACTGTTACAAAACCAAAATAGATTTGTACTGCTGTCCTTCTTGGTGTGTATTCATTTAAAATATTTTTGTTTGAATCTTTCTAAACGAAAATTGTTTTGCTTCTCCAATAAACACATAATAATGTTGATTACATTGTGACTACTCCATTGAGAATCGTCTTTGAAGGGGGTAACAATTTGTTTAACTTAAATCACACTGGCCGGGATGTGATGTGACCTTGGGTAACAGTGACCAAGCCATCAGATAAGGCTAGGACGCGGTACATCGCAAACGACAGGGACAGAAAGAGATCTAGCGGGAAGTCGCCTTGCATTCTGTGACATTGCTCAAGAGGACGTCGCAAAAAAAATATATATATATACATGTATGTCATTATCAAAAGCCATTATCACAATCTGGCCTTCTGTGATACTGCTCAAGAAGATGTCGCAAAAAATATGTACTTATCAAAAGCCGTTATAGTGTCCATAGAGAGGAATTGAGCGCCATGTCCATTCAATCCATTCCATAAAATATACCAAACCGCTCGATCTTTTATACGTTAAGACGGCTCTGTTCTTAGTCACAGGGTGGTAAATTCTTCTTATCTTGTAATATAACTTTTTTGCTCACCCTGTGGTGTCAACTACGAAAGATAATGGAGTGATTTCCATGGCCTTGAGACAACTAGGAAGTGATACACTACGTGACGTTAGTCGCGTTACGTGCATGCAATAAACACCAGCAGGAACTAATAATAATATGCCATGACGAGCTATGACAATAAACGTGACAAAAAAAACCAACGTTTTTCTTTTCCCGTGTAGACATTCATCGACAATCAATAATGCTACACAGAGAAAATGATATAGGGGGGAGTTTTTGCTCGTTTTTGTTAAGGATCATTGTGACATTCTGAGAGAAATACCAATACGTGATTGTAGGGGTAATAGCCTTTCTGCCAGGTCATTGAAAGGTAATGGTTTCGTTTTCAAAGTATCAAATTGAATATAAATTTAAGTTTCTCTCTTTTTGTTTTGGTTAGGAAGACGTAAAGGGCAATTGTTATTTTTGATAGGACTATAGCTTTCGGCAAATTGTAAATTTTATGATAAAATGTTTAGAGCTGAAAAATGTTCTCTCTTCGGGTTGATCAACAACCCCACCCCCCCCCCCTCCAAATATTATGACGGTCACATTCACTACAGAATGTGTCCTCAAGATATCTTCCGTATACGATGGGTGAAACACTACAGAAATCCCACTATGAAACACGACTTACTTTGTTAACCCTATCGCTGTCAGAAAAAAAAAAAAATTTACTGTGCCTTGCCGAGGGTTCTCAGATGCAAGTGGCAGTCACAGGAAGTTGGACTCCTTGCACAGATCTGCAAACCCCAGTAAAGTATACATTTCTGTGAAAGGCCCTTTGCTTGGGTTTTGGATACATAGCAGTGAAACGTTTATCCATCCAATTGGTTAATGATAGTAATAGAGATAAAGGCGACGTCTCTACGGCCTTTGAGCTTTCAGCTTTTAACAGCTGTAAACTTCTGAACATTGTCGACAAAACATCTCTCTATAATTTTCATGCCAGTAACATTGCTGCCGTCTGTCTGTTTTATTTTTAATTGATTTGTCAAGTTTGTTATCTACATGAAGTACTTACCTCACAATCCAATGGAAAAGGACAATGTCTATAGTCCAAACTACCTGTCACAAGACACCTGACTGAATGCACTACAACAACTAAATCGCAACAGTTTCCCCTCAACTTCCTCTTTCTTGGGCCCAAGAAAAATCCCAAACACTCGCCCCTGTGACTCAAGACCGGCGCGTTTGTGTTTCTGACTTGCAGGCACTGACAATAGTTATTTTTAGCTCCTTTACCCCTGCTCCACCCACCCCCTTTTCACTATGTCCCATTTCTTTTTTCACTTTCAGTATTGAACGGCAGTATGTAATAGACGCTTGACTGACGTCAAATGCCCTACCGTAATTGGTCAAATAAATATGCCTTAGTGCTGAGACAGCCACAGAGGCCCAGAAAGCCCCTTCAAAAGACAGGAAATGAAGTAAAAGCTTCCTGATGGCCGCAAGAGTCTGCTATCTTCTTTTCCACGAGATTGCGTGGCCCCTCCTTCATCTCAGCTGAAAGATGCCGCTGGCTATGAGACGTCTAAGAGTGCGACCAACTCAAAAGGTTGAACTGGGGCAATTTCGGCTCAGCTTTCTTGTGATCACGTAATGTCCTGTGTATTTTTTAAGTCGATTGCGACACTAACACACAAATTTTACTTACTTACTATGCGTGTATAATTATATGTAAATGTGTGTATGTGTGTGTATCAGTTCGTCCATCAGGTCGACGAGAACCTCTAATCATCTGGGTCGCCAAATCAAGTCCTTCATTCTCATGAAATATTAGAGTTTACATTGCACAGCACTACACTGGCAGTATATTAAGAGAATACATTACCATAAAGAGAACGTGCCACGGCTGGTAAGAGTGGCGGAGTTACCACTTTGTCTATTAATGATTTCATTAAACTATGACAATACGTGGTCTCAAAGTCTCGCTTTCTATACGCCAAAAGCGCCAATCGAGAGCTATTACTATGATAATTGGACAATCATTATGGCTTTGTCTCGGGTTTGTTAAATATAAACATATTAAATAATAAAATAAATAAACCATGGCTGGATAGGAAGGTGGATTTATGATGAATAAACGGTCAGGAAGAGGAACCCCTAGATAGGTTGGCAGCGATTGCCTTTTTTTTTTTTTTTGAGAGAGAGAGACGGAGTGGTTTCCTTTTTCCTGGCAAAGGCAACTGGTGCCGTAGCAGAGGTCGCGGGTTCGAGTCCCTCCGGGGCCGCGTGTCCTTCTTATTTCTTTCACTCCCATTTTTCTGAGCACTAACTAGGTAGACATTTATCACGATTGAGTTTTCCTGTTCCTAGTGGTCTGTCTTCCCCCCCCCCCCAGCTTCTGATTAACGAATACTTCAGAATTATTGGAGGAGACATAAAGACAGAAATTAATGATGAAATGATCACAACAGGGCCAGCTTCAGATTCTAATTACATATCGCGATCTTAGTTCTTATTTGTTTCAACTCCACTTTTTGCACAACTGAGAAATTCCAATTCGGTTTGATGACCGTTAGATGACGAGGAGTAAGAATCAACCGGAACTGCCAAACAGCTTGATAAGTATCACAGCCGATTTTAAACAAATGCCAAAGTCTGCATTTGTTATACCTCTTCTACTTACTAAACTATCTCCAGTTTTTCATTAATTGGAGACAGAACAAACCAGAACTAAAGTAGCCAAATGCTAGCATGAGGTCAGGGCAAGGTGATAGAGGCGGACAACGAGAAGGAGGGAACAAATCATGACCCCATTACGTTGGCGGTTTTGAGAGAGACTTTTCTTATATTTACTGACAAATGTCAAAGACACTTAATAATAATAATAATGGATAGCATTTATATAGCGCATATCCATTAAAATGCTCAATGCTCTAGGCGCTTTACAGAAGCTGCATGTCAACCACAGGGCAGAATGGGGCGCCTGCGAAGCGCTCAACACACTACACTGCTTCTTTCTCTCTCCCTGTCTCGCTCACTCTCTCTCTCTCTACCTCAGAGCAAATTGTAACGCAGCCTGTTAGGCGCAGTTCACAACTCACAACAGTTCACAACTCACAACTCAAATAATATTTGAATATTTATTAATAATAATATATATTTAATAATGAATAATAAATTTTGTTGTTGCTGGTGGGGGGATGATCTGGATAAATTTCAATCTATTAATTTCAATTTTGCCCGGGCAGCGGCCTGTTCGGCATTTACGATTTCTAACTGCCAAGGTATCTTTAACGTGCGCAACGTGCACATAGGCCCTCTTAAATTTTTCGTCCTTATCCGAGAAGACTAGGTACTCGATCCTACACTTATGAAGAAACAGCAATTAAATTACTTGCAGCCAGCCTCTTCAGTCACCGTGTTTCCTTACAACTGACAGGTCAGTATCCTGTTCTCCTTTCTACCGCTCTCCTGGGCTCCAGGAGGAAACCAGTAATACTGTATACACTACAATTGTGCGAGAAGCACTACACAAAATCTCTAACTTAATTACAACATGCCCGAATCATTACAGTTTGGGAATTCGACAGTATTAATTCCCAAATCTCTCGCTAGCTCACGATATCTCTATATCACCAAAATTAGACAGGCCAATATACTAATTAACCTAAATCAGTCATAGCTCTAACATGTCTATATTTACCCTTGTTAATGGCCTTCTTCCCTTGATCTTCTAAAAGGCCAAATTTGTAACACTTTCCACAGTTTAATAACTCTTTTTTGTGAAGACTCCTTAATTCGATTCTGATCTTGCGCCGGAAAATCTGGCCGGATATTACGTTGTATTATGTATTTAAGGAAAGACTACCGGGGCCAGATAGAGAAACAGAACTCTGCTATCAATGTCAACACCTCCTAGGGGAGGTCACCCCTTTTTAATGGGGCTACTCACATCTTGGCCTCCGATGGTGATGTCAGTGAGTGGGCATGTCAAATACAGGTTCTGTGTCACTGACCGCTAGACACACAACATCTTGTCATCAACAGGTGACAAATGTTCTGGTAAAGGCGGCCATTGCCATATTATACTCCCATCTAATTATTGCTCAAGATCCAACAGGGAGAACTGTCTAGTTTCATTGCGTTACATTCCATGTCAGAACTTGGCTGCCTTTTGGACCAAGAACACCGTTTAAGAGAAGAAAAGGAGAGAAAAAATGCATATCGTCGGTCAGCTGTTGGAACCTCGTTAAAACTAGCCTCAAAGCAAAGGTCAGCTATAGCTATCTACGTATAATACTGCAATTCCTTTCCAACAGCCGTATACTAAATGCCGACCGACGACATGAAAGCCTTAAATCAAGCTGAAAACTGAGTTGTCGGAATAGTCACCAGCGCAATTAATAGGCAAACAAGCATAACAGCCTACTCAAATAATTTATCATACAAAAAAGAAGAAAAAAAACTTTCACAAAATCGATGATGGCATTGTCGTTGATGACCACGACGATGACAATGACGATGAGGGACTAATTTCGAAGTAGGTGGACAGCATTAGGAGATGCCAGACAAAGTAATGGTTTCATTGATGTATTCACCCGGTCAAATCATGACAATGTGTCGGCGGACTGACCAATCGGGCTCAGAAACTTTGATGACGCATTTGACCTGAATTCCAGGCCTTTCCTCCCAATGACCTGCCACCATTATAGGAAACTACTTTGTAATTCCCAGCCACAGTATGAATTCATGTATATCCAGCTCTGTAATCTTAGCTACCTCAATTTCATGTCTGGATGTATTATGAATAATCCGAGGATCAAGGAGACCTCAGATCTCCGATTTCTTAAGGATCAATTTGCTTCAGTAAATAAGGTTTATAAAGCTGCCTTTAATTTCTTCCCAAAAGCCATTTCCGTATCTTCGAGGATGACAAAATGACGTCAGACATTTGTTACAGCTCTCTCCCTGCTCTTCACTGAGGTCACTACTTTTGACATTTTACTTGTGATAACTAGCATTGCCTTTGTTTTGAGAAAATATGTGTTGTGGTTGTGGCTGTCTGCTGTTGTTTTAGTTCATGTGATTTTGGCCACACCAGATAAAGTGTTATTGGTGGAAATCTCGCCATGGAAATAACTCAGAGTTGACAATATTCCCCGAAAATCCAAGACTCCCAGCATAATAATTATTATTTCTCCCCAAATTAATACTTCAAACGTTTAGGTTATTTTTAGGTTTTTATTTTGGGAGGTTCGCTGCTCTTAGTATTTACACTTCACGTTTCTTCTTTTACTTTTCTTGTAATGTTTTTTTGTGGTAGCTTTTTTAAATTTTGCCCGGGCAACGACCTTGTTAAGTCTGCTCTTCTCGATTTCCAACTGCCAAGGTATCTTTAACGTGCGCGACTGCACACGGGCCCTCCGAGTTTTTCGTCCTCATCCGAGAAGGCTAGGTGCTCGATCCTCCTATCATAATATCAGGGACAGGAATTTTCCCCCAAAATTTCAACATGCCTGCACCGACCGGGAATCGAACCCGATACCGTCGGCATGAGAGGCGAGCACCTTACCTCTACACCAATGTGTTCCCAAGGAGACATTGAGACGTTTAGGCTTTTAATGGGCGTTATAAGTAATCTTAGTCGTGAACTCCAACGTATCTCGAAATCCATCTTTCTTAATGCAACTATTATCATTGGAACATGATTAAACTTCTGAAACGAATCAACGTAATTTCACGTGAAACTTCAACCAACGTCCCCAATACCCTAATCAAAATTATAAATACAAATTTAATATAACAAGCATGGGCAGCTGGTCGACAATTGATAAACGCAATATCTGAAACGGGATGGGGTGTGGGGAGGAATGAGATGTCAAATGCCGAGAATCCGACGGTCATAATCTGACAAGTTCAAACTAACTCGCACTAAGCACCATTTCACCTAAGCGTATGACTCAAAACGACCGCACACCATCCAAAATGGCACAAATAAATATAGCAACTAAACAGTCAATTAAGGCTGTGCGTTCTTCCGAAATGATCAATTATATACATGTAGTTGTACTCTTTCTGGCTAAGTAGTGTCTTTTTCATCCCGATAAACTATTCCGTACCATCAAGTTCTGAGACAGTGAGAGAGACAAAGTAGTCGTTCAGCTAAATAATAGCCTAAGCTCATGAAAGCTGGCATGGCGTTTCCAGTACCTCAAGGATTCGTTTATAAACGATAATACACTGTCATCATTCAGGTTCTGAAAGATACTCACGCTGTTTGACGTCTTATAATGAGAACAGATGTCCAAGAGTAGATGAATGAGCGTTTTCACCTAGCCCAAGGACATAACAACACAGTAACTATTGTTTGGGTTCTTGTATTCCATGAGCAAAACAAACATGTATGTTTCCACATCTCGCCGTTAGCGTGACTGACAGGCTTCCAGAAGCAGAAAGCAATTAACAGACTTCCTTTGTTGTTTTTTGTGTTGTTGTTTTTGTTTTTCCATTCGTCGGTTTGAGACCTGTTAAAACCAAATAATAAATTATTCCTTTATCAAATTCGTTAAACACTGTAGCAATTTTTTTGCTTCTCCTGAAAATTGGCACTTTGTGTTTTGGTCCGCACTCTGGCAAATGATAGAGACCATACAACTTTCATCTTTGGAAAGATTGAATAGGCCTATATGATTGCTACTGCTTCCTGCGAAACTTTAACGTACTGAAAGTCTCTCTCTCTCTTTCTCTCTCTCTCTCTCCTTCTTTCCTTCTTTCTTTCTCTCTCTCTCTCTCCCTCTTTCTCTCTCTCTCTCTCCTCTCCTCTCTGTTTATCTCCTTTCTCTGATTGTCTCTTTATCCCATCTCCTCTCCCTCTCTCTTTCTCACTCTCTGTCTCGCTTTGTCTCTCTCTCTCTCTCTCTCTCTCTCTCACACACACACACACACACACACATACACACACACACACACAGAGGAAATAACAATACCGCAAAAACGTAGTGAATGTAAAACTATTATTCCATGTCCGCCAGCCTGTGCGGAGAGTGCTTGGTTCAAACAGACAAACATAACGTTAAACTGGTGAAGCATGGACCCATCATGTACATAATTGTTTCGCATAATGGTATCTGGACATACTGACAAGGTCCACACACAGACAGCAACATGACATGAGGTAGGAAGAGAACGAGAAGTCCACCTCTTCGATTCTTTATTTCAAGATGAAGAAGATGGCATTGTGAGAATAACCTGTCATTGAACCCAAAACTTTGTGACGGTCGCGCCAGCAGGTTGATCACGTCGCGACAAAAGCGCGCGCGCGCGCACACACGCACGCACGCACGCACACACACACACACACACACACACACACACCTACATTCATTCAGCGTCGATCTCGAGCAGGAGAAAATTACCTTGGTAATGTTCACAATTTTGTGCACGGGAAAGATAAGTTCTCTCACTCAAGTCTCTAGCAGTCACGAGAAAGAAGCGAATTTAACATCACAAATGTCTGAAGGTAAGGATGCTATTTTTTATAAGTTAAGTTCCACATCATGGGTTAACGCTCCATTGCCCAAATACGCACTGATTTGTTCGAAATTTATGGAACAAGCAACTCTGCTTTGAAATAGTCAAATAAATTTTCTTAAATCTAGGCGAATGAATGTAGATAGCACTTGATATGCAGAACTCGGGCTCATTGCAGAGTCAACGTGAACATTATAAACTAACACATGACTGCAACACGACAGCCAGTCACACGTGAGCACTTAGTTTAAGCACACACGGATCTTTGACCAAGGATTAAAACGGCTTAAATGCACAAAATCAGTGTTACGTGACCCACGAGATAGCTGGAATCAAACAGTCCCGCTCTCGTTTAAAAAAGGGGGGAAAGTCTTACAACCGTGAACCCAAATCAAAAATGCCCACCATTACGTAGCAAAAATTACAGTATTCGACTAGTGCAGGCAACCAAGTCCGAAAAATAATAACGAGTGTTCACTAATTAAGCCTTTCCTGCGAACTACCAGGAACTTTCATGTTTACACAGCATTACTGTTATTTGGAGAAATGCGGTACCGTCCGAAGTACCGAGACCAAGTGCGGGCAAAAAAGGGCACACTTATTGCAGTGCGCAACGTTTTGCTTACGGTCAACGGATTAATGCCTGCGCCCTGGCTGTATCCGATTCATCCAATTCACCAGAACATGACCGTGAAGAGCAATGCTTTTAGTGGTTCCGCCGAACTGCCTATTCTAAACAAGGGGTTCTTTCCACCTCGGTGAGTTTTACGCTTAAATCCCTGCAGAGGCCTGGGTATTCAACAGAAGAAACTGACCTGGCAATGGATGATGACGTAGGATGTATACTGGGCTTACACAATTCTACGGCTAAATTCTGTGTACACTAATGAAAAGCTTTGTATGCGTCATGTATAAATATTAATTATTAATAGCCACCTTGACCTGCATGTATTTGCATAATAAAAATCCCATGCATGAACGTATTGTCTAATCTGCCATTTATGTATCCCCTCTTTTCTCCCCTCTCTCGTCGGAGATCTGGGCCTTGTACAACATTTAAAATGGACTATATCAAAATACATAATGTATGGGTGTTTGGGACAGCTTCGACACTCCTCTGGCGAAGTTTGTCTCTTTGCCATCTGTCCATCTCTGAAAGGTACTGAATTTTGACTAATTTGAACTCTCCAAAGGCTGGTGAAACCAAGCGAAGTATAGATGTATCAAATACAGCGAGGATGCTTTATTGCCAAGTAAAAATCCTAGATGGTGAGATCGTAGTCTGTCATCATTCACCGTTTCGTATCTTTTCTAAGATTCTTGAAACTATATATGTCATGATTCCACAGAGCCAACAGTACAATGGCGTGACCAAGCACTGAGAATGAAGAATGCATTGTGTGTAAAGTGACTAAGATGTAGGTGGCGCATCAGTGGCTGGAGAACTACTGATATAAAAATAGTCTTCACACTTTTTACAGTGTCTGAAAGTGTTTTTGCTAAAGTTGTAGCCTTGTTTGTGTATGTTCATGTGTCAGTTCTGCGCGACATCCGTATGTGTGTGTATGGATGAGAGACAGAGGGGGAAGCAGAGAGATAAACTGAGAAAGAGAGAGAATGCAGAATGCGGGAGAGCAAAAGAATGAGAGAGAGAGGGAGAAGGAATGAGGCGGAAAGTGAAAGGAGGGTGATTGTGTGTGTGTGTGTGTGTGTGTGTGAAAGAGAGAGAGAGGGAGAGAGAGATTGGGGGGGGAGGGGGGGATATTCCTGGTTACTTTCTAGGAAAAGCTCAGCACACTTTGATGAATGCACGTGCAGGGAGATACGACAGAGCGTGAAGATTTTAATCTCTGCGTGATTTCCCGTTTTCCAGCCCATCATGCACACGCTCAGTCTATCAATTCCATGATAGAACCACTTGAAATAGCGCATAACTCGTCACCATAGTGTACAGGTGTTCCATCTCTCTTGATTGCACTTTGAGACGTTAATTTGACTTCAAAGTCTGAGTTCCTCTGAGCAAGACATTATGAAATTGTATAGAATATTTGTGGACAAAGTATTATACATTTTAAATTAATAGGAGATAATACTACTTCCTTTACTTATCTGCATACGAAGATACCTATATGTCATCCATTTGTCACAAATGTGTCAATAATACTGCTCCATCGTACCTAGTTGATTTAATTGATTACTATGTTCCATCTCGTCAATTAAGATCATCATCTGACACTACAAAATTGAAAGTACCTAAAATGAATCTGTCCACTGTAGGAGAAAAGTCCTTTTCATTTCTTGGCCCTACCATCTGGAACACTCTTCCAAAGACAACCAGGGAAATTAATGACATTGGTTCTTTCAAATGCCATCTGAAGACCCATTTCTTTCAGACAAACTAGGCTGGGTGTTTTTCGGCAGCAACAATAGTAAATATTTTTGAATTTCTTTTGTGTATGCGTGTGTGTGTGTAAGAGTTTGTTAAAGCGCCCAGAGCTTGTCATCGACGGGGTTGGGCGCTATATAAATGCAATATATTATTATTATTATTATTAGGTATCTATTTATTTACTGAATTTGTTTCTATTCGCTCCCTTATTTATGTACCTATTTATTTATCTGATCAGTGAGTCATGCACAGAATTAATACATTTCAATCTGAGATTTAACCCCCCCCCCCCCGCTCCCCCCCCCACCCCTCTCCTCCCTCCCCCCAAAGAAAAGATATACATGTACTAGATGTCAACGGAAATCCATTGATGACATGAACTCATTTTGTTTTTGTTTCGTGTTGTTGTTGTTGTTGTTTTTTCGGAAAAGTGGACACAAAGCACTTGTAAACTAGGGTGACGAACTGTAACCTTGCCATCAATATTATTCAAATGTTTCGATAAGCAGTGCTGAGGAAAAGCATAGCAAGAGTATTCATTGATGATAAGGCGGAATTTGTGATTTCCCAAACTTAGCTCCACGTGCAGCGTTGTGGAGAAGCTGTGTGGCAAAGGAAAGACAGGCACTAAAATACCTATGAAAGAGATTGGGAACTTGTAAATTTATCTGTTAGCAACGTGGTGGAATGGCAGAAGGAAAAACATGACAAAAACACTTTCAAAGGAGATGGAATTCGTTCATACAGCTGTGGCTTAAGTTGTGAAGAGGCTGCGCGTAAAGACGAGCAAGCACAAAAATACGTACGTTTAATGTTACATTGGTGGAAACACACGCTGACCTGAGATTGAAAGGATGAGATTGACAAACTAAGGCTTGATTGACTGATGGAAAATGTAAAGGACAAACAAGACCGAATAATAATTATTATGTCTGAAGGAGCTGGGGGTTAAGTTATGAAGAGCCTGCGTGGTAAAGGCGAGCACCAGCCAAAATACATAGGAGTACATACCTAAGATGGTGGAAATACACGCTGACCTGCGTTTGAAAAGATGAGATTGTCAAACTAATCTGCGTTAATGAATGAAGGGAAACGTAAAGAACGGACGAGACAAAAATACATTTTAAGGAGCTGTGGATTTAGTTATGAAGAGCTGGCATGGTAAAGGCCAGCACGCGCAAAAATACGTACATTTAACGTTAGATGGTGGAAATACACCGTGACCCGAGTTTGAATAGATGAGACTGACAAATCTGATCTGCGTGAATGAATGATAGGAAATGAGATGGGAATAACAACATTTAAGCCGATTAGGAAAATGGTTCTGCACCCAACCGGGAGATTTAGCAGCTGTCAGGAACAAGAAACTTCTGGGGCGTAGGACAATGCCTTTTTCCGCAGTTCTATAGGAACACAGTTTAAACTGTCTGAAGACTTAGAGCCCAAACGCAGTGGTATCGGTTTCGTTTCGCTTTCGGCTCCTTTCGGCAGTTCTGTCGAAAGACTTTAGTCACAACGACAAGCAAAACGAGACAAATGCGGAAGCATTATGCGCCCTAAGAGGCGTGGAGGTTTTTAACATCTCGGTTTTTCGGTGAGTCGAGACTGACGTCATTCAGAAAACCACATTTGCACAGTAAGCGAGCCGAAAGCGTAACGAAACGGAAGCTAATGTGTCCGGCTTGGACCATATTTATGATAAAAATCGTCTCAGAGCAAAACTTGACAACTAACAGTTTAATACTTTAGTTAAAGAAAGAACTCGTGACTTTTCAGTATGAATTAAAACCCTGTAGACCCAAAATCGCAATAAAAAAGATAATGAATGTGCCCTGAGCTTACATAGAACTGGCGATCAGTTACGATAAGAGTGACTGTCTCGAAGAGTATAAAAAAGTGTATGAACCCGGACTACTGAATGAAAAGAAACTGTCAAGTCATTATAGGTGTTATTCTTCCACGACAACAGAAGCATTTACTCTCAAGTTGTAAAGATTTCGTTCGTGTAAGTATCAATTCACCTGTGAAAGGAAGTAACGGTTATGCATTTCTCTGACGCAGAAATGGCATAGAATTAACATTCCAAATTCGAGAGCTTTTGGTCGGTGGGGTCCCCACTTGCCCCGTCTGACGCATGATTCGGAGCAACACATGTCAACACCCACTACACACCACACAGTAAGTGCACAATGAAAAGATATGATAGTTGATACACCCATGTAATATTTGGTCACGGTTCTTGTAAAAACTGGGGTCACTTTCGAAGAAACCCAGCTGTTAATCAAGGGCTCCAATTTGTGGCTAGTCTTTTACTGTTTTATAACAAATGTTGGTATTTTAAAAACGAACGGGGTGCTTGAGGAATTCTCTACCAGTCTTCACATTAGACATCAATCAAAATGGACATTACACGATGATCCCCAGTAAGAGATGAATCCATTTTTGCAGCTGTTTGTTGCAAACAAAGTATTTCGGTTGCATGACAGAACAGAATCGTAGAGAGAAAATTCAGTGAAAAATCAATATTAATTATTATTCTAGCACATGTTTTTCTGTGAATTAAAATTTTCAAAAAACAACAGATTTAGAGACCAGCCGGGTGATTGACTGACTGATCAGCTGATAGACAGGCACAGACTGGCAGGCAGAATGACAGACAGACAAACAGAAGGACAGACCAGACAAAAAGATAGACGGAAGGGATAGATAGATAGATAGATAGATAGATAGATAGATAGATAGATAGATAGATAGATAAATAAATAGATAGATAGATAGATAGATAGATAGATGGATGGATGGATGGATGGATGGATGGATGGATGGATGGATGGATGGATGGATGGATGGACGGACGGACGGACGGACGGACGGACGGACGGACGGACGGACGGACGGACGGACGGACGGACGGACGGATGGATGGATGGATGGATGGATGGATGGATGGATGGATGGATGGATGGATGGATGGATGGATAGATAGATAGATAGATAGATAGATAGACATAGAAAAAAAAAACAATCATTATACTGTCCACAGAAAAGTAGAGAGGAAAAAAAGTTAACATAATTATACACACAAAAAGAAAACCGATATAGCACAGTCGCTAGTCATAAAGAGAAATGTAGAAGACGGCAAATTTATTGCCTGTAGCGACCAGCAAATCTCGTTTAAGGGATAAATCGCCAGGAAATGAAGGCGAATGAGAAATTGGCCGACGCTCCACAAGTACAGTGCCAGCGTACATCATAACCTAAATGGTAGATCATCGAAGGGAAAGCCATGAAGATGGCGAATGTAAGACAAAAAAAGTTCCCGGCTTCATCTAACCAGGGTATTATTGTGGCTTTTTGCAGCAGTGACAAAAATAGGTCCACATTATGAGCATCCTTCAGCAACGATCCTTTTTTGTTTCTTGTAAGTTTAGTTATAGGGATATCATTGTTATTTTTATTATTATTACATGTATTAATAATACTGTTCAGCCATGATGGTTTACAGAAAATCAGGCGTTTTTAGTTGCATTTATCATATGATTATTATTTTATTATTATTATTATTATTCTCATCATCATCATCATCATCATCATCATTATTATATTATTATTGTCATTTTTTGTTGTTGATGATAAACGTAGAGGTCTAGTATAACTTTCTAGACTAAAGTTATATTATACCCACTTTTGTTAAAGACACCATAAAGGCACGGTTGCCAGTTCAAATCGGAATGACAGAGTACCATTGAAAATCTGTATCAATGTTGAAATCGATACGGGGACACAAATTTATGACGAAAGAGATATCCTACCTGATAAAATAATGCGGTTTGTTGACATTGCTCATGATATTTTCTTGATTCGACATTTTGTAATCGGAGATGTAATGTCGACATCGTGTTCTTACATTAGACCTCTATAAAAACACGATACTGTTACAGTATCAGCTTAGCTTTTCTTTTCTGAGCTCGTAACACGGACTTTCTCTGTGTGGACGAGAGTCTGTCATGTTACAGGCGATCGATACACCGCGACTTTAGTTCTTGTTGGTTCCAACTCCACTTTTTGCACAACTTGAGAAATTCGGTGTTAAAGCGTTTATGGCTTTAGCATTATGACAACGATTTAGAATAAATCGGAACGGTGGAAAGAGACTGATAAGTGCCACAACGCATTTTAAACAAAGGTCAAAGTGTGCATTTGTTATACCTTTTTCTACATAATGGAAGATCTCTCGTTTTTCAGAAAATGGAGACAGAACAAAGAAGAAGTTAGATCGTGACTTGTTTTTCCAAACTCAGGTTTAACCCAGTGACATGCAATAATTTATTTAGATTTTCCCCCAGCCTTGGACTATCTGCAATTCGCCCCAACGACGCATTCCAGCTAGATCTGTGCCAAATGTTATTTAAGGTTCCATGTCATGTCACTGCGTGTGTTACGTTTGTTCTTGAGTTATGACATGTTCATGTAATAATACGCTACGTGTTTTTAACACCTGCGCTCTTGAACGCTCTGTGTAAATGAATTTCTCTCATGGCATAATAAAGTGGTTTTAATCTTATCTCATCTTACTGAGTTATGACATATTCAAGTAATAATACGCAAGATATATGTATCATACGTGTGTGTGTGTGTGTCTGTGTGTGTGTCTGTCTGTCTGTCTGTCTGTGTGTGTCTGTGTGTCTATCTGTGTGTGTCTGTCTGTCTGTGTGTGTCTGTCTGTCTCTGTGTGTGTCTGTCTGTGTGTGTATGTCTGTGTGTGTGTGTGTGTGTGCTCTTAAACGCTCTGGGAAAATGAATTTCTCTCATAAAGTGATTTTAATCCAGTCTTATCTTATCTTATCTTATCTTATCTTATCTTATCTTATCTTACCTTATCTTAGTGAGTTATGACATGTTGGAGTAGTAATATGCAAGATATGTGTACATGTATCATGTTTGGTTGCTGTTCTTGTTGTTTGTGCTCTTAAATGCTCTGTTAAAATCAACTTCCCTTGTAGGATATTAAAGTGATTCTCATCTCATCTATCTTATTAGTCACGTACAGGTTTAGGGGTGAATCTGACCCGGCAGGTATTTCTCAGCCAAAAATTAGCTTAACATTAGATTTTTCTAAACATACATGAACCACTGATGCGCAAAGCCCGGTCCTTCGTTAAAACAAACAAAGAAACAAATTCCATATTCTTGCATTCCTGTACCAGACCAGCTGTCTTGTGTGTGTTCACGTTTTTGATAAGGACGTGTACTGGAAACAGGACAGCATGATATTATAAAGATGCCTTTCATTATATCAGCTTCCTTCAGTGCAGCAAGACGTTTTTCATTGAAGCTCGAGAAGGTCGGGAAGCCCTACAAACAAGCCCAACTACAAAACACTGTGTTGGCAAGTGAGAGAAAGTTGTTTAGCGCTGTCCTGGACACAGGCAGCCATTGAATAGCCAGGTCTTTCTTCCCAGGCCTAAACAAAGCTGTGTCTGGACTGGCTGTCTGATGCAAATACGAATGGCGTGGACGGACGGACAGATGGATGGATGGACAGACAGACAGATAGATAGATAGATAGATAGATAGATAGATAGATAGATAGATAGATAGATAGATAGATAGGTAGAGAGAGAGAGAGAGAGAGAGGTAGATAGATAGATAGATAGATAGATAGATAGATAGATAGATAGATAGATAGATAGATAGATAGACAGATAGATAGATAGATAGATACATAGATAGATAGATAGATAGATAGATAGATAGATAGATAGATAGATAGATAGATAGATAGATAGATAGATAGATAGATAGATAGATAGATAGATAGATAGATAGGTAGAGAGAGAGAGAGAGAGAGAGAGAGAGATAGATAGCTAGATAGATAGATATAGATAGATAGATAGATAGAGAGAGAGAGAGAGAGAAAGAGAGAGAGATAGATAGATAGATAGATAGATAGATAGATAGATAGATAGATAGATAGATAGATAGATAGATAAATAGATAGATAGATAGATAGATAGATAGATAGATAGATAGATAGATAGATAGATAGATAGATAGATAGATAGATAGATAGATAGATAGATAGATAGATAGATAGATTAATAGAAGACTAGACGAAGAAATACACAAATGCAAATGTGCCAACAACAGACATAATGCAAGAAAGGATAAAAGATAAATTAATGTAAGAGAGAAATCACAAGCTGGAGAACACAACAAGAGAATTGGAACAATAAAAACCAATTCAGCACAATCAAAACTAACTGAAAACCTTCCTGTGAGTTCAGCGCCTGTACAAGACCTGACAACGCACATCATGCACTTTCTGGTTTGTTAGTTTTTGTTTTCGTTCTGTTCTTTTTTTCTTTTTTAAAAGTATTTGTTGTGTTGTCTGGACAATTGTGAAAACAATGGGCAGGAAATGCTTTCATTTACACTCGAGCTACAGAAGATGTGGAAGGGCGTGCGGATGAATGAGTGCATGAATGTGGGAGGTGTGGAGGGGCAGCTGAGCGAGTTATTGAACGACTGAATGAATGAATGAATGAATGTGGGAGGTGTGGAGGGGCAGCTGAGCGAGTTATTGAACGACTGAATGAATGAATGAATGTGGGAGGTGTGGAGGAGCAGCTGAGTGAGTTATTGAACGACTGAATGAATGAATGAATGAATGTGGGAGGTGTGGAGGGGCAGCTGAGTGAGTTATTGAACGACTGAATGAATGAATGAATGAATGAATGTGGGAGGTGTGGAGGGGCAGCTGAGTGAGTTATTGAACGACTGAATAAATGAATGAATGAATGAATGTGGGAGGTGTGGAGGGGCAGCTGAGTGAGTTATTGAACGACTGAATGAATGAATGAATGTGGGAGGTGTGGAGGGGCAGCTGAGTTGAGTTATTGAACGACTGAATGAATGAATGAATGTGGGAGGTGTGGAGGAGCAGCTGAGTGAGTTATTGAACGACTGAATGAATGAATGAATGTGGGAGGTGTGGAGGAGCAGCTGAGTGAGTTATTGAACAACTGAATGAATGAATGAATGTGGGAGGTGTGGAGGGGCAGCTGAGTGAGTTATTGAACGACTGAATGAATGAATGAATGTGGGAGGTGTGGAGGAGCAGCTGAGTGAGTTATTAAAAGACTGCCTAAATGAATGAATGAATGAATGTGGGGTGTGTGGAGGGGCAGTTGAGTGAGTTATTGAATGACTGAATGAATGAATGAATGAATGAATGAATGAATGAATGAATGAATGAGTGAGTGAATGAATGAATGAAAGTAGGAGATGAGGAGGGGCAGCTGACTGAGTTTGTGACTAACTGAATGAACGAATGAATGAATGGATGAAAGCGCACAATTCTCTCTCTCTCTCTCTCGCTCTTTGTCTGTCTCTCTATCTCTCTATCTCTCTCTCTCTCTCTCTCTCTCCCTGTCTCTCTCTCTCTCTCTCTCTCTGTCTATCTCTCTCTCTCTCTCTCCCCTTCCCACCCGTGTCTTTACTTCGCAAAATCACATTAAAAGATATACATATTATTATATACATACATTTTTTTCGTTCTAGTCTTCTCAGATATAAACAAGGGGGAGAATCAGGGATCTTGCCAAGGTCCACAACCCTCAGCAACAGACATTAATTTTTTCTACCACTGCCTGGGGCCAATCGATTTGTTTAGGGGGGTCCAGGTAACGTAACCAAGGCAGAAAATTGCTCTATTCCGCCCAAGAAAATTAACTATCGCTCAAGAAAGCAGGGTCGATCGCCCATACTTATTCGATTAATACGCTTTATTTTCGCCATTTTTATTATAACTATAATCCTTTTATTACAAATTCATTTCCGCTGCACACAATTTAGTGGATTACTTTCTGTAGTGCCGTGGCTGGGTAATACCACAACTCCAGATTGCATTACCCCCTTGAAAGCCCCCCCCCCTCATCCTGTCCCCCTCTTCCACCCCCCCCCGACCCTCCCCTCCCCCCCCCCCCACACACACACCGTCACCATCTTTTTGTTATTCCTACAAGTCAAAACGCGCCATCGGTGTAAAAAAAAAAAAAAAAAGCCGTATGTGATTTGGAAGTACGTATATCCGGGCAAATATGTTGGTATGGATATATGTCTTCGAATTGTGTGCGTTTTTACGGATGCACTGTCCATATCCGTACAACATGTTGTACGGATATGCGCTTCCATGTGATATACTACACAGACATGGAACCAAAGTATATCAAGTTACATCAAGTACTCGCTAAATGCGGCAACAACGGTGGAGAAGTCCAGAAATCAGGCAGATGACTGTAGGGGAAATAATTATGACAGACAAGAACAGTTCCCGACCGTAGTTCTGGTTTGTTCCAGGTTTACTTTTTGCACAATTGAAAAAATTCGACATTAAACCTTTGCAGCTTTTGTATTATGATTAAAGAGTTAAGCTGGGTTCTCATGTGTACGGAAACGGAAACGGCAAAAAAATCCATATATAGTAAAAGGAAAGAGTGTTTCCATGTGTACGGAAACGGCGTGCGGAAACATTCTCTCTAATTCACTACTTGGAGGGTTTTTGTCGTTTCCGTTGCCGTTTCCGTTTTCGTATAGGTAGAATGCGCCTATCCACCATCTTGTCTGTCCGGAACCACTTAAGGCGTCGCGAACCAATCGGCGGCGAGTTCACTACTGTAAACAATGACACGTGTGTATACGCACATGGGAGACGTTCGGTCAATTCTTTCACTTCCTTTCTCTTGTTTACGCGGATAGTAGGGAATCGGACCAGTTTGGATCCATCCTTTCCATCCCTGTCACAATAGTCAACTGCAATGCAATCAGCAGGCATTTTAACTGCTTAGACACATCTCGAAGTTACACTCATCATCTGATCCACCGGCCATCTTGTTTGGCGGAAGTACAAAACAAAAACTCTGTGACGTCATGCGCATTCTACCTATAATGAGAACCTAGCTTTAGAATAAATCGGAACTGTAAAACAGCTTGATAAATGCTACAACGCTTTTTATACCTTTGTCGAAGTGTGGAATTTTATACCTCTTCTACATATTAAAGGATCTTCAGTTTTTCAGAAAATGGAACTAGACCAAACAAGACATGAGGTCGCGAAATGCGGTGCCAGAGGTGGAGAAGTCCAGAATTTCAGACAAATGATTGTATTATAGATATATATGGCAGATAAGGACAGCGATAACTAACTAACAAAATCGAGCTTTTTTCTCAGTCGTCCAGTGCTCAAAATAGCTGTTTTAAGAGCTTCATAATAAACAGTGTCATAAAATGTTAATATTTCTGATTGTCTGTCATGCCTGTACATTAGCTGTTGAGAGCACAACGCTTTGTTCTTCTTGCTTTTGTTTTTGTTTTATGTTTTGATAGGTTCTTTATCTATTCCCTCTTCGACCACACTCATCCTTCTCCTCTTATCCATAATATCTTTCATCACCGCCATCCTCACTGTATTGTTTTTCTTATCAAATGCTAGATTTGACTTTCGGCTGATTTGTGTGTCTTTCACAGTATGTTTCTCTCTCTCTCTCTCTTTCTCTCTCTCTCTCTCTCTCTCTCGCTCGCTCTCTCTCTCGCTCGCTCTCTCTGGACCTGAGGGTCTGTGCTTCTCCCTCTGTCTTGTCTCTCTGCCTCTGTCGGTCTGCACCCCCCCTCTCTCTCTCTCTCTCTCTCGCTCGCTCTCTCTCGACCTGAGGGTCTGTGCTTCTCCCTCTGTCTTGTCTCTCTGCCTCTGTCGGTCTGCCCCCCCCCTCTCTCTCTCTCTCTCTCTCTCTCGCTCGCTCTCTCTCGACCTGAGGGTCTGTGCTTCTCCCTCTGTCTTGTCTCTCTGCCTCTGTCGGTCTGCCCCCCCCTCTCTCTCTCTCTCTCTCTCTCTCTCTCTCTCTCTCGCTCGCTCTCTCTCGACCTGAGGGTCTGTGCTTCTCCCTCTGTCTTGTCTCTCTGCCTCTGTCGGTCTGCCCCCCCCCCCTCTCTCTCTCTCTCTCTCTCTCTCTCTCTCTCTCTCTCTCTCTCTCTCTCTCTCGCTCGCTCTCTCTCGACCTGAGGGTCTGTGCTTCTCCCTCTGTCTTGTCTCTCTGCCTCTGTCGGTCTGCCCCCCCCTCTCTCCCTCTCTCTGCCGCCCTCTCTCTCTGGCTCTCTTTTTTCTGTCTGTCTGTGTTTTTGTCTCTCTATGTCTCTCTCTCTCTCTCTCTCTCGCTGTCGCTCTGACTGCCTGTGCCTTTCTGTGTCCCTCTGTCTTGTCTCTCTGCCTCTTCCGGTCTGCCCCCCCCCACTCTCTCTCTCTCTCTCTCTCTATCTCTCTCTCTCTCTCTCTCTCTCTCCCTCTCTCTCTCTCTCTCTCTCTCTCTCGTGGACTTCTTTCCATAGAAGGATTAGCCTTGAGCACTAGCTATAATCATCAGCTAAGTTCAGTGACGCTGGACTGCTCGTTCCTGCCACCCTGTCCATTACACCTCCTTATCGTAAATCCTACATCCTATCAGGGCCACCCTGATTAAGTGGACAAATTAATTACTGCCTTTCCTGATCACCACACATGCACTGGGCCTGTTCGATAATGCCAATGGACCGATTACTTCCGTTCACAATCCGCCAATACCCCAGGGTTTTCAAAGATGCCATACCCTAGACACACAGTGTCTCGCAACAGTTTTCACACTGTTTTAATCGTGTTTCCAGTGGAATCAAAGCTTGATTCGGATACCGCCGCTCGCGTGTTTGGCGATTGCAATGCAGACCAACAAATTCAGGAGTGGGGCAGCAACACACCCACATCCCAGGGATTTTCGATGACGTTCAGAGTCATTTTAGGGTTAGGGTTAGGGTGCACAGTCCAGAGGTTGCAGCACCCATGGCCGTGTTCGATAAGACGAGAAATCCCGATGACCTGTGTTTGGGGGTGTGTTTCTGCCCCACTCCTGAATTTGCTGGCCTGCACTGCAATCGGCAAACACGGTACCCGCTCCGTGTCCGAGACAGATATCGTGATTTCTGCTTGTATTAGTCTCCTCAAATTTATCTTTGTGACTACGAGATCAGGACCTTAAATCTCGTTTGTTCTAATTCCATTTTCTCAACAAATTTTTTTTTTTTTTAATGGGGATCTTTTAGTATGTAGAAGAGGAATGACAAATGCAGCCTTTGACACTTGTTTAAAATAAGTTGTGGCACTTATCAAGCTGTTTTACAATTCCGATTTAGTCTCTTAACTCCTTATCAAAAGTGGTTGTTGTTAATTACAAAGCCCAATAAAGAAAATACTGAGTTGAGTTAATTGCCCATCTATCGCTTACTATGTGAAATACCAGGTTCTGCTAAAGACAACGAAGCCAAAAACGTTTAACGTCGAATTTCTCAGTTGTGCAAAAAGTGGCGTTGGAACAAACGAGAACGAAGAACACCGGGAGATGCCAAATTTTAAGGCATTACAAGCAGAATAAAATGTTCTTGTCAAATTTAAAAACGACAATGATAAATTCTTCAGTACATAAACTGTCCAGATTTTCTTGCTAAATCATTAATCAGCTGTTGGATGAAACACTGTAGTACAGAACCTGACTCAAATTCATTAGCTATTTTTAAAGAGTATGCCAGATTCTATACACAGCATTACTAAAAATTTTTATTCACGGATTTAATATGAATTAAATTTATTCGAAACTAATGCTTTACTTAGCAAGTTCTCCCAGTAAAGTCATTACTTGTTCCGTTCAGCCACTCGGGCCCCCGGAGATGACAGAGTATTCTATCTTCACTCCACCCCGCAGTGAATGAAAACTTGAATGATGAGTAAACGCATGTCAGGGCGGAATACGTCATCTGTTTACAAAATGAAGACCTTACGTAAACCGTCACAGAAAACCGGTTTGTTGCAGGTAAAAACATCCACGGACATCGACCTCTGAGAGTTAAAGTAAAGTAGAAGATGCCTTGTCGCATATGCTGATATTCCCCAAAAAGCAAGTGTCAATGATGTTGATATCCTTTGACATTTGATTCTATACAAGATTCCCAGATTTCATTATGACAACGGCTAGATGTTGATATCCTTTGACATTTGATTCTATACAAGATTTTCAGATTTCATTATGACATCGGCTAGATGTTGAGATCCTTTGACGTAATTATGATTCTGTGCAAGATTCCCACATTCCATTATGACAGGTCTATTACAACTGTTATTCTTCATATCATTGATACACCTGTGTCTCTGAATTCTGTATCCTCTCCTGATCTTTGTGATGAAAGGAGGATTATTCCTATCAACTGGGAAACCCCAATACTAACTTATCCCTCAGGATCTCTGATTCTGACAACTATACCACATGTTTCTCTCTCACTGCAATTAAGTATAGTTCTCCCTATAACAAAATTCTTCCATACTTACAGAAACTATTCTACTATTCTAAATCATTCTAAAACGAAAATATTCTAAAACATTTTTCTGTGAAGGAAAAACGATTGCGGTAATTGCAAAACTAAGCATGTGGTATCGGAGGTTGGTATTCTGCTCTCTTTAGATTTGTCATAATTTATCAGCGCCTATTGAGTTTCCGCTGTTACCTTTCAAGAACTTTTATTTAAGGTCTTCCACAACCATTTCTAGAATATCCTGTACGACAGGTATAACCAGTCTCGAGTTACAATAGCCCTTTGCTCGGTGTAATGAGAGTTACAACAAGAACCCTTGCACCGTATAATGGTCCCAGTCGTAAATGCTTTAGTACAATATTTGTTCTAAATAAACAATGGTACGGACTAATTACGGGGCTGGTGTGTCTGCGTGAATGACGCATGTGGCCTGAATTGACCCCAGGCTGGGATCTCTTGCTCCCCTCCACCCCCCCCCCTTTCCCACAACTCCACAAATTACCCACAGTCATTAAGTTGGACCAGTCCATTAATCATTCCCTGAAGGACTTAACTCTCTGCACTTCTTGCTGAGCTTTGAAAAGGCAGCTATTGCCTTGAGCTACGGAAATTCAACCCTTAATTGGCTAATCTCTCAATGAACCATCCATCAACAACCTCAAGCTTTAGATGTGAATATAGAAGAGAAACCAGCTTTTCCTCCTAGCAAAACAAAAAACCCAGCTTACTCTAGATTACGAATGAAGAACTCTCATAAACTCGGATAACCAAACCAAATTTCCTGGTTATTGTGATAATTTTTTTTGGGGTAGTCACAACTGGAAATACCGGGTTTATTACATTACGACTGGATTGATAATACTACAGTGAAAGTTTGTTCATGGACCACAGAAAGAATTACATAACCTATAGAAACAAGATCCTCACATACAAAATGCCCGTGACTGCCAAAAATGCTCCTCAAAAAGAAACACTAAATTATACGATTCCAAACTTCCAACATTATTTGTTGTTGTTGTTGCCTTCAAAATTTATCAATCAGCCATTTTCTGGAGAAAACAAACAATTTTATCTAAAAAATTACAGGCAGTAGGTGAAACCCCGCCAAATATTGAGCTCAAAACAAATGCATTAACCCATGCCAATCTCAAATCAAAGTTCTCCGCATTCAAATATTTACGGTCGTATATATAATGTACACAAACTACGTCACAGTATGACGTACAGTGTGCCAAAATTAGGTACAGAAATCCTACTCAATTATGAGGTCAAGCTCCTTGAACAATGTTAGAGTATTTGGAATGGTAAGAGGAAACTTCTAATTTCAACACGTTTCCAAATTTTGCCGGTTCACATAGAATGTTTATTGAAACAAAAGATGGCACTTGAAAGATCCTTACTAACAACAGAGAGTTAACATCCAAGATTGGCCGCGGGGTCCATTTAAAGAGTTGTTTGATGTCAACACAACACCATTTTTTTTCAATTGCTAAAAACGCAAGTTAACGACGAATGCAATTATAAACGTTACGGCTGTCAAGATCTGAATCTCTCTAAACAGTGGTTGACCTTCCGGGTTCGACCTCTAGACTTGAAAACAGTTTCAGCATAAAAAGAAAATGCAGAATACAACAATTATTTGCACGTACAAACTCGGTGGTTATTCCGACGATCTCAAAAAGCTTAAGAAGACATTGGAAGTATTATTTTCATAAGAATGAAAACCTTGTTACCACTCGAAAAAGTCGAACTGTTACATATCACTGCGGCAAGCTCAACTACACATATGTCTCCATAATTTTTTTACAATGTAAATACTTTCGAAGTCTGAAGTTTAATGGCTTTATTTTGCTACCAAAAATTACAGTTGATATACGGACCCAAATTATCCGACCAATCAATACCTACCTCAGTTTTTCTCGATTCACCGATTGGTTTGTTTCGCTTGACGTCACACAAAGTTGCGCTCATCACATCATTCGCTTTTATCTCAAAAAATCATCTTTGTTTAAAAAAAAAAAAAAAACTAATTTGATAACACTGTAAATTTATCTTTTAAAATTCGATCATTTCCAGGAACTAAACTGTTATACAATTATAATCATATTCTTAAAATGTCTTATCCTCAACAGGCTGAAAGGGCTTGAAAATCTAGACTACTTAAAATTACAGCAAAGGTTTGTCGTTACTTTTGGCATTTGTCAGTGTTGGAGTACATGGCAATAATATTGAAGTCTGAACTTCCACCCCCCGGGCGACCGACTTCTCAACCTGTTTGTTACAACTGTTATCTCTTTCCCTTCTATACTCTCTCCGTCTTGCTCCATGTGTACTTCTTTTTTTTCTTGTTTCTTGTCAGTAAGTCTGATATCAACAAAACACCGTAAGAGCAGACAGGTGAGTGTGCGTATGACGGCCAAGCAAAAAGAAGGAGAAAGCGGGGGTGGTAAGCTCCACAATTAAAGCTAAGATAATTGGCCAAATCTTAATTCCATCAATGTCCTGACATTTCTGTTAGTCAATGGAACAATTGTCAGTGACACTGGAGAGCGTAAGAAGATTACCTGGAGACATGCTCCAATTTTTCTCCGACACAAAGCATATTGTTCTACAGATTGTGTCTCTCATGCATGTCTCCTTTGTTTTGACATATTTTGCGCTTGAGCGAAGAAAGGCATTACGGCAGGTCTTCATTAGTCTATAGGAATGTTTCTGAAGATTACACTACTGGTAAGGATCAATACCAGTAAACGGCTCGTACCTTGCTAAACAAGTAAATATCTAACGAAACAAACAAACAAACAAATAAACAAAAATACATAAAACTAATTCACACAGTAAGAAAAACCACATCATAACAATAATAACGTCTACCCACGTAAACAGAATATTGAGGACGATTTACAGTTTATTTCATTGTTAAGTCGATTGACCCATTGATCAGCTGTAGACCGGCCGACAGTTTCATTTAGCAATCTATTCGCGAACGTATCTGTTCACTGTTTTAACCGTACCAAGTTCTTGCTTCAGTGAATGATCCATTGTCGCATTAATGACATTTCATTTGGGTTAAGATACGACAACAATTACATTCCTCAATGATTCACCAATTATTCTTTTAACCCCATGCTTTCTACTGTACTCGGCAGGTATAACATTGGAGATAAGTGCTTCCACTATCCCACGGACAAGCTAGCCCTGGGGCACAAGACTTCAAGACCTCAAAACAAAGGTTGGAAAAGTTTCGAACGGCTGAACTCATGGGTCTGGTGTTGAGGAACAGCGCACAAACCTTGCCCTTACATTTTAGGTGGCCGTTCATTCGCTTCAAAAACATGTCAAATCTACGCCTTAATTGCAGCTCTACTAAAAAAAAACAATTAACATTCAGCTTTTCATACCCTTCATTAGATGTTTTCATCCTGAAAGCCGATCGGTACACTGGGCAGATTTCAAATGTTAAATCCGCTGACATTGTCTCCTTTCTACTCTTTTAACTATTTGTGAGGCATTATTGTGAATGTCTTCAACCTCTCTCCCTGTTCTTCTCCAACCAACTGAGAACGGTACGGCCAGCTGCTGGCAGACAAGAAGTGCACACCATAACTTCCTATCTTTTCTCAGTAAATCCGGGAAGATCCTATCATACTAAGCCCGGCCCGCTTCTGCCATTATTTCTTGGGTGTACATTTTGTTGGCAGCAACTGGCTGTAATGTTCCGGGCTTAGTATGATAGTCCCCTTAGATACATTATTTTGACGATGTTGGACACCCTCATGGACCCTGACAGACGCAATACGTCCGTAACATGCAATGACGCACTACGGCCATGTTCTTGATGTTAGCGTTGCACCTCTTGAAATATCAGTAACCTTAGATGACAATGGTAGATTACACCTGACATTATAATTTAATTACAGGGCGACTATTAAGGTCATATTTCCAATCTATTGGTATCGATGGTGATTTTTTTTTTTTTTTTTTGGAAACGTTTAGATTTATGGTCGTCTAGGATCCAAATTAAAATTGCTTAGCTGGCCATATTAACATTTTCGTTAGCAAAACAATTCTTATTATAGTAATGTCCTTGTAGAAACTGGGCAAAACTTGATTATTGTAGTAATGTCCTTGTAGAAACTGGGCCAAACTTGATTATTGTAGTAATGTCCTTGTAGAAACTGGGCAAAACTTGATTATTGTAGTAATGTCCTTGTAGAAACTGGGCAAAACTTGATTATTGTAGTAATGTCCTTGTAGAAACTGGGCAAAACTTGATTATTGTAGTAATGTCCTTGTAGAAACTGGGCAAAACTTGATTATTGTAGTAATGTCCTTGTAGAAACTGGGCAAAACTTGATTATTGTAGTAATGTTCTTGTAGAAACTGGGCAAAACTTGATTATTAAAAGAGTCTACTTTGAATATGTTTCCCGCATACCCTAAATAGCCACTGCTTTATAATTATGGCAACAGTAGCTTCAAAAAGTGAAAGACATTAAAATTTGTTGAGTGACTCATTAACAATGGTCAGTCGATGTCAAATAGTATACAAAACAGGCACTGACAGTTGACTGACCTGGCATTGTTGCTATTTCGGTCAACGAATGAACTGACCAGACGGCTTTACCGCCTGTCAAGCGCTACATGAAAATAAGAACAAGATTGCACTGGGGAACGTACAACGATATCAATTTGAATTTATGAAAGGCATATTACGACAGAAACAAGGGCCAGGGCTAATTTACTGACCTGACCCTCTTGCTATTTCAGTAAATGGTATGGTCAGACGGCTTAAAGACGCGACATGTTCTATACATATAATAAAAACCCCAAAAAGTAAGATTTTATTTTGAGTTATAAAGGGCAGACTGTGATAGACAGGAGGCGAGGCTGATCTAGCATTGTTACTATTTCCGTAAATGATATGACCAGACAGCTTCAAGATGAGACATGCTCTTTAAAAAAAAACAGCAAGGAAAAAAAATTCACTACTGCGAGGAAGAAATGCCCAGAACTGAAAAAAATACATGTGAAAGATAGTTCTTTTTGCTACTATGTCTATTCCTTTGACATGAAAGCGAAGTATCGTAATTAAGTAATAAATGAAAATATGCCTAAAAATATCGAATAATGCTTTCTCCTCAACAATGATGGCCTCCCTCCTGCCTTTGCTTTGTTTCGACTTTAAACTTCCGGTTGCATTTCAAAGTTTGAAGGCACGAGTTTCTGTGCTGTCTGCCTTATGCACGGGCCATGCGGGTGTTACTATGCCAGTTGTGAGTTGTTGTCTACATAGATCTACATAATCTGTTTGCCGATTGTGCGTGTTGTTTTCCCGTTCTTTGAACGGGCCCCTACACTTGTGCTCTTAAAAACCTTTAAAAGAAACAACTGAAAAGTAAAACGATTTTAGTTTGAGTATGTAAAAGGCAGACTGTGACAGACAGGAGGCGAGGCTTTTGTATTGATCTGACATCCTTACTAAATTCAGGACATGATATGACCATGCAGCTTCAAGACGTGACCAGCTCTAAATAAGACAATACCCAGAAAAGAACAATGTCTTTATTTCGAGTTCACAAAAGTCATAATTTTTACGACAGAGACAGGGGCCGAGGGTTGTGTATTGGCCGGACATTGCCATTATTTTAGTATATGATATGACCGGACAGCTTTTAAAAAACAACAAAAAAAAACCCAGAAAATTACAATGATCTTATTTTGAGTTTCTAAAAGGCAGACTGATAGACAGGTGCGGGGTTTGTGTGCTGACCTGGCACTGCAACTATTTCATTGTATGATATTATGACCAGACAGCTTCAAGACGCAACATGTTCTATGGTCTATGCAAAACAAAACAAAAAAAAACCCAGCAAAGTACAACGGTTTTATTTTGAGTTTATATAAGGCAGACTGTGACAGAGACATGGGCCGAGGCTTATGTACTAACCTGACATTGTAACTCTTTCAGTAGATGAAATGACTAGATAGATTCAGGACGACGTGACCAGCTCTCAAGAAGATAATACCCAGAAAAGTACAACGTCTTTATTTCGAGTTTACAAAAGTCATAATTATTAAGACAGAAACAGGGGCCGAGGGTTATGTACTGGCTGACATTGTTACTATTTCATTCAATGATATATGACCATAAAGCTTCAAGGTGAGACATGGTCTATACATCTTTAAAAAAAAAAAAAGAAGAAGAAAAGCGCAATGATCTAATTTTGAGTTTCTAATAGGCAGACTGTGACAGACAGACATGTACTGACACGACACTGTTTCAGTTTACGATATGACCAGGCAGCGTCAATTTGACGTGACAAGCTCTACATAAGATAATACCCAGAACAGTACGATGACTTCATGTCGAGTTTACATAAGTCATAATTATTATGACATAGATAGGGGGCCGAGCTTATGTATTGACCTGATATTGTTATCATTTCAGTAAATGATATGGTCAGACAGGTTCAGGACGCGACACGCCCTAAATATATAGGTATAAATTAGAAGATTCTACCTCGGAAAGTACAACGGTTTTATTTTGAGTTTATGAAAGGCATAAATCGTGACTGAGACAAGAGTGGCGCCAGTGTACTTCGGTCTGGTGAGTTACATTAATGGCTGTTGTTATGTGCACGTATAAACCCCAAGCGTTTTGCGCTACGGTCGCGCACATATACCTACCTACCCCTAACCCCGTCCTTATCCTCAGCCATAAATCTTATCGAATCCCTAACCCTGGCCCCTACCCTTTC
Organism: Onchidella celtica; assembly: GCA_963931925.1. Taxonomy (NCBI): domain Eukaryota; kingdom Metazoa; phylum Mollusca; class Gastropoda; order Systellommatophora; family Onchidiidae; genus Onchidella; species Onchidella celtica. The sequence continues at coordinate 54,497,226 of OZ007569.1, read as the reverse complement.
AACCAGAAAACAAGAGGAAAACAAATAGAAAATCTGAAAGAATAATTAAACAAGGCTGTTGTTAGGAGTATTTCCGGAGACGCTCTCTAGCTCTGGGGTCACAAAAGGCTTTAAAATACGTACCTCTAGAGCAAGAAACTTGGGGGACGTACATACTTGTAACAGCGGTCTATACTAATTCACACAGTCAATGGTAATCACAAAACTGTACTTTGAGCAAAATGTACCCGTAATCCGCCCACCCTGATCTACCGCTGATCACGACGCATCAATTTTTAGTACACGCCCTTTCCAAAAAGCACTGGTGTACTTTTAAAACCCTCAAGCCATAATTATCATACGCGCTCGGGAAAACGAATGAGTTTTTAATCCCTGTTATGGGCGTAATTTGTCTTTAATCATAACCTAACGGGCATAATAATAAATATTGCATCCAATGCCTCGACAAATTTTATGATTTTCTCCTCATTCCCCTCCCCTTCAATCATTGTCAGCTATCGATTCCAGACCCGCCCACATCACAGACAGAACCCTGAACGCAGTAAAGTTAAGTTTTACGGCTATGGGTCCATGCAATCACTCCTCTTAGTGGATCAAACTTGGTTACACAATAGGAAAATAAAAACCGAACGAAAATCAATGCTGGAGATTGGTCTACGACAAAACCAATTATGTACAGGCAGCGACAATGGTGTACCAACTTCTCATTGGAGTAAACGGCATAATAAAATTGCAGTGGTAATGTCCTAATTTGTCCCATGACGAGACTTTATTTAGTCCCACAAATTAGGTCCATCGCCCAGACAAAAGGGCAGAAAAGTAGCTTAGGCCTAAAAATGCCCACGAGCCGGTTTTTATCCTCTTTGACCCACGTCACGATATTGAGTTTCAGCAGAGAGTACAGATGTACAGAGAGGGTTCACTTCCGCCAAATCGAGAAACTAGGTCGCTGCGGTAAACAAGAAATTGAAGAATTGAAAGAGATCTTCTTCACCAAAGATAGTGTGCATAACTGTTTACTGTGGTTTGTTCATATTTTTGGGGCTGATTGAAACTATTTAAAACCGTTTGTAAGCTCCTACGCCCCGTGTAAATGCACAAACAGATATTGTTTACAGCAGCGACCTACTTTCCGCTCCGTGCTAATAATGGTTTCGCGGAGCCTCCGGTGTCTCGCAGTGCAAATCGACCAATAGTGAAACCTACTCTCTGGTTTCAGTGAGAACTTAGTTGGATCTCTTTGAAACTCAATGTTGTGACGTTAGCATCCAACTGGTTGGCCTATCAAACTCAGCTAGTGCTCGCCAGGCATTAGAATTTAGAACAACGTGGACCAGCTAAATCTCTTTTTCTCTTTAAGACACTGGAACAAACTCAGGAACAAGCACAGGAACAACCACATTATTAATCCTTAATGAAAGAATTCAGGTACGAAAAAAAAACTGCAGTGAAATCGCATGACATTCCATGTTTTGAACAAACAAGCGGTGATTGAAATTTTAATTCCCCCCCCCCCCCCCTCCAATAAGGACGTCAAATGAGGCTTAAAACCTTAACTAAGTTTGAACTCTCTCATTACTTTTCACGTTAATTTCGCTGGCGCAGTGGCCCAAATGGTAGAGTCATTGAACCTTATGAGAAAGGTCCCACGTTCGAATCATGCTGGGCGAGGGCCCAATTTAATTAACGTCCAGCGATTTAAGGAATTCACTCGCCCACGGCCTGGCGAGAGCCAAACCTCGCCTCTGACGCAGCCTAAACCTCGCTTCTGATACAGCCTCACTGTGTAAACCTCGCTTCTGATACAGCCTCAAGTGTGAACAAGGAAGAAATATCTCACAAAAAAATATGCCTAAACTTAAAACAAAAACAAAGACCCCGTTGGATTACTCATGTCCTTAGCACGGGACGGAAAAATCACATGACACCGGTATGCCTTGGACTTTGCACATTCCTCTGCTTTCAGTGAGAGGAATTAGTCAAAATATTCATCGGAAACGTACATTCACAGGAATTTATGATAAACGGAAACACTGTTCATCATCTTGGCAACTGACTGGGAAAGAACACACACGCACATACACACACACACACACACACAAAATGGCGAAGAAAAGAAAGTATGGAGAAAAAAATCCATTTTGCATGTAAGGCCCGAATCGATTTTTTTTTGTTGTTGTTTTCAATAGAAAATTTCGAGGTTCCACGGCCTCCCCATACCCGCACATGAAAGTGCGGGAATGCTTGTTTACGACATCAAAATTGCGTGAAGCTCCAGTTTCCAGACCAAACAATTTGCGGGGCAACCGGTTACTGTAGCAACATTCTTTCTTCAGCAGCTGGTTTTAATCAAATGAATTTAAGGGCGAGGAAATCATAAATTCTCCGTGGACGACAAAGCCTGAATGGCCTGTGCCAGTAAACAAATCGTCCTCCTAAAACGACAGGGTTCTAACTCCCTCCCGTCAACTTTTGAGAAATTGAGGATTGAAGTTCCATGTGTTCATAGCTTTTGATGATACGGCTTTTTTTTTTTTCATTTTAATGATACAAAATTACACACAGAATCCGCTGGATACTTTGAAACACTCTTGAGAAGACCTGTAGAAATAGTGTGTAGAGTGTAACTCAGTTCAGGCCAAAAGTAGACATAGAGCCTTGCCAGTCTAAGGGGGCGAACTATTTTGCCACAAGATAGCAGTGTGTGTATGTAAACGGATAGAAGCATTGAAAAGATGAACTGGTTATTTATTTGTCTCATTAGCAAAATAATGAGTAAACGACTCTAAGTTTAAGTCTCGCGAGCTTACTAAACAGCAGGCTCTCTTAGTAGTTTTTTTTTTTAATTATTATTTCAAACCAGACCAAGATCACCTGCCAACAAAAAATATCTGTTTTGATACAGATCAGCAAATAAGATGCCCGTGCTCACATTGACGTTCAAAATAGAATATTGAAAACCAGAGCCCCGCAAGTACCATCTGTAACGCACCATGAATGTTCCTCGTTGCCACGGCATTACTTGCCCAGCCTTTCACCATTTCAGAAGATTATTTATCTATCTGCTTTACTGCATTTTGAGTCAAAGAATTCCGTAAATATTTTCCCTCCTTCTCTTCCCTCTCATGGGGCATATATATCAAATGAAAAAATACCACCGACGCAAATACCTAGAGAAAGAGGGGAAAAAACAACAACTATAAATAACATCAGCCCTCCTTCTGTCAACCCCCCCCCCCTCTCCCCCCACCCATCCACCTTTCCGATGCATTCCTGACATTAATCTTCATCAATAATCTGAAGTAAAAAACTAGTTGCTAAAAAAAAAAAAATGCCATAAAATGCGTGATTAAATCTCCAGTCATGCAAAAGGATTTCTGTACAACATTTTGCGCTTTTCAAGCATGGGCTGGCCAAACATAACTTTACTGAAACCATTCGATGGGAGACTTGATTAAGGGCTTAATCACCAGTAGGGTGCAGAGTGAACAAAGGCGGAGACAGGCGGAAAACGGAACTTTTCTCCCTCTCAGAGCGAATGACGGGCAGACCAACATCACCCAGACAACGAATCCCAAAAACTGTCAAGATCTCTACTACTGATAAGATAAGATAAATTTTATTCGTCCTTGTACAAGGAAATTTGTTTTGATCATTGAATACATAACAATACAGTTACAGAAATTATGATATATAGCGCGCACACGCACACACACATATACACACATACACACTAATAAACAAATTTAACAGTGCCACGCAATATGCTTGCGTTACTAAGATGTAGTTATAAATGCGAGTTCTGTAATAAAATATTACAATATAATTCAGAATCTTCGCAAATTACATGCCTGTGTTTTGAAAAATGAAATTTCTGTTGGGACGAGCCAACATGGGGGTGAGGGAGGAGGGTGACTAATCTTGCTTTAAGCTGTGACTCACGACTCAGTTTCCGCTTCACTCCAGCTTCACAGCAATGAGTTATTAATTATCCATACACTCCTCCCCCTTTTCTCTCATCAAGCGTTATAACTGGTGGGGGGGAGGGGGTGATATTTTCAACATTACTAAAAATAGTTTCCAACATCCGTTCCCATTTCTAGAGCTGTGATTACGTTGTGTGAAACCTTGTTTCTTTAATTCTTTTGTCTGAACATCCTGGGTGTTCCTCGACCAGAGAAACTGATCAGATAGACTATGGAAAACAATACAAGACATTTAACAGAGCCGAAACTCGCGTGTTAGACCTGAATGCGTGAGCACACAGAGGCTTTTATAACATCCCGCACTCCCAAGGGCGTGGGATTCATTTTCTGGTTCATTTAATCTTCCGCTTTCGTCCAGTCTCTATTTGTCTTACGACATTGTCAGTTCCCGTGTAGCTATGGGAGTAATTCTTCGGCACATCTGTCCATTCATCCCTAACTCCGTCTCTCTGGCGGTTTGTCCATCTATCTTCAGTCTATTCAGTCATCCACACACACACACACACACACACACACACAGAGGATTAATATACCCATTCAATAATTCAACTGCTCAATCACACACACAAACAAACCTGTTACACACCCAGCCGTCTGTATATATATCCATCCCACCTGTTTCCATTAATCTTTCCTATCGTCTCAAATTGTGTGTATCCTGGGGGATTTATCTCAATGGCTTGGGTCTCCGTCAGGCCCGACGAGTGAATGCCTTAAAACCACGGCAAGAAACAGATTAAGCCTTAGCTCTTCCCATGCTGGATTCGAACCTGAAACCTTTTGCACCTGGGGCATGCCAATTAACTACTGGGCCATCGGGCCGGCCAGGAAAGGCCTGAAGTTTTTCAATGACCATCATTAGGGCCTTCATCAATTTTTATCCCCGGCCAACATCTCCGATCCTTCTGTTAATTAATCTCGGCCACATTTTCCCATGCTTTCACTTCCCCACAGATCCTGCTTGCAAAATCTGGAAACCATAGAATAGATGAGAGAAAAAAAACCCCGGACTTTTAATGCTACAAAACAAAAACCCGTGAAGGGAGAGAAAGAGAGTGAGCGAGAGAAAGGGAGATTAGTCCGCTGGGTCTTTCGAAAGCAGGGAGCTCGTAGGCGGACGCCAGCAGCGGCGACATTAGATGAGTAGCGGATTCTAGGCCACTACTTGCGTCATCAATGCTCACCAAAGATGCCATTGTTATACTGGTTTCTTCTCTTCCGTGTGTGTCTGTCTGTCTGTCTGATGAGTGCGTAGGTCCGCTGGTGTTTTTCCCGGTTGGTCAGAAGAAGAAGAGTAGGGGAACGCTATGAAATTTGAGTCACATTGATGGAAAAATAACAAAACTTCATGCAGAAAGAACCTTTTTTTTTTGTTTGTTTTAATAGGGCGGTGATAAATCTAACTTGCAATGGCCGAGCATGAAGTGCTGAATGAATAATGGGCACATACAAATTAATGCTTTATGAATAATATAATGATGGATAGACAGCTTGATGACATGGGTGGAATTATGTATAGATCAATGAGTGGATAGAGGAAGAGAGGGAAAGAAGAGGCGAAGGAATGGTGGTATAGAAGGAAGCAGAAAGAATCATGCACAACCCTACGTAGCAATTACAAGAGAAATGAATTCAGTTTCAAGATATCATTGTGCGTTGTCTAATTTGAAGACTGAAAACTTGAACCGCTGAGCTGTGGAAAATTCCCGGACATACCAGGCAAAAACTGAAATGACGTAAATTTATGGCAAACCAGGAAAGACTGAGTTGTTTGTAAACATTTTTCTTGCCACGCAGCAGCTTAATCTCAGGCTTTATCCTGCAAGGTTTTTTCCTTGTCATTCTGTGGTCATGTCAGGGACACCCTCGTGAACAACAAAAACAGTGCTCTCCGTTGCATCGTACGTCTGTTGACAGTTTCCAACCACATCTCTGTTCAATACTCAATGAGATTTCACTGTCCACGCCATGAGATTCTTGTTTGTTTGAACAGCTGTTGTCAATTTTGGTTGTTTACATACGGTTTAGAAGTAAATGCAGCACTCCGTGCAGAAGTAATTTTTTGCATATAAAGTTCGATCAACAGAAATAAATTTCTCCCTATTTTCAGTATAGTAGGCTTTTTTAACTTTGCACATGAGCTTGATTCAAAATAATTTATGTAACAATACATAGAGGGGTTGGCCTTATGGCTACCCATATTCATTTTACACGGTATATAATAAAAAAAGGAGGTTTTCACAATGATTTCAGCGCCAAATATTCCACTCAGTAAAACCACGAATTCCAGTGATGCAAACACGAGTTTCGGTGACGCTGGCATAGAAATGGTCCAAAACTATTCACAGTGCAACAAAATTGTGCAGTGTCGTGTTTAAGATTGTGCGCAAAATAAATATTGTTCTAATACGCGGCTCGGGCTACTGTAGAAGAAAGTGCCACTGTATATTCTAGAATGCTTTTAAACACCACAGAAAATCTGTGGGGTCACAGTACGGCTTGAACAATATGGAAAAAATACAACTGTACTTTGCAAAGCCTTGTATAAAAATAAAGAATAAATAATCAGGAATTTTTTCCCATTTCTTTTGAAATTTATCGTTTCCTTTATTTATTGTTTGTCCCCACGCGCGGTTTTGCAGCATGCACGTTTGTTTGTTCTTGCCACATTTGAATGTTATAAATTCTACTGTATATCATCGGTCTGTGTATCGCTGACGCCAACTGCAGTAAGGTCACAGCGAGGCACATGAACTATCATACTGGCTATCAACTTTGTAACCAAGAGGAACACCTTGAAAAGCAAGATCTAATGCTATTTACATCAATTCTTCCTCCTCATCATCTTCATCTGTTCCAGCCATCAACTTCATTTTTCAGGTTTATAATCCTCTTTTGATGAACTCGGCTGGCAGAACTGAAAGTTCTCTATGTTGCAGAATTTTTAGCTTTTTTTAAAATTATTATTATTTATCCTTTTCATCGTTCATTTTCCTACATCACATTTGGACAGGAGCTACCTCATGATGACAAAAAGAAGAAAAATTAAATACACTATGAACCTCTAATAATTTTTGTTTCTTTTTACCATTTCATACACAGACGGTTTAAATTCACTACAGAATGCCAGGAGCAAAGGCGATAGTAGTATTTCAAACTATGCTCGCTCTCTCTCTCTCTCTCTCTCTCTCTCTCTCTCTCTCTCTCTCTCTCTCTCTCTCTCTCTCTCTCTCTCTCTCTCTCTCTCATTTAACTATTCAGGTAATAAAACAGATACATTATATACGATGTCAACCTCCAGGCATGATTGAAACCCACATGGTGTACAGTTTAATACTTGTAAAAGATGAAGCGCTTTGTTGAACAATTTCGGCGATTTAATTAATGTTCGAATTAGTGTCTTCTAAATATGCAGCACGTCTCACGTGATCCCTATAATGTTTTTCCGCCGCCAGTGAGCAAAAATGCGGTCGATATCATCTGAGAAACACCTGTGCTTTCTGCAAAGGTTACTTGCAAGATAAGAATAACAGAAAATATGCGCTCATTTAGCCTGAAACAGTCTGGCGTCGTAGGTCTTTTCATTGATTGTGGATGGCTCATTATGTAAGAGCAAAGTGGCTTCTATTGTACATTATTACGTGTGTTTTTCATCTCGTGCTATCTTTACACACGTAATTTTCTCTGCATTGTTCCCTCCGGCGCGCTCCGCCAAGCCGATACAAAAGCATTATCAAGTCACTGACCTCGTGAAGCTGCCTGATAGACATAAAAATATCGCAAATCAGACATTCGTTACTCACAGTCAAACCTTTGAATAAGTAATATAGACAAGACGGGTAAAATCACTCAAATAATGAAAATGATACATTAAAGAAATAACTACAAAATCACTTACATTTCTCAGCATTCAGGAACCGCCACGCCAACTTGTACGGCCCACGGTGCAGAAAATCAAAGAAATTAATCAAAATAGCTTCACTGACATCGACAGAACTTCTCGACGGCTCGACTTCAACGTCTTTTCCTTGGGGTGCAAACCCAGAAGCTAAGAGAATGCTTTGGTATTAGTGACTGAATAAATTGAAGAGACGAAGCTCTGAGTGAATGAACGACTGATTGAATGAATGAATGGATGAAAACACAAGTGGAACAGAGCCCAAGACAACTGTCGGATTGCAGGACGTCGACAAGATACGTTTGTCAGTGAAAGACCAGTGCTGTCCTCGTGTCTTTGCAAGCCGCTGCGTCCGCCGAGGGAAAATATTTCGCGTGCAGCCACCAGTGGCCCCTCTCTCTCTTTCACCTCGCCATCCACAACGTTGCATTCCTTGCTTCGCCCTACGAAGGAACTGTGGTTCTTCTTCTTCTCTCTCTCTCTCTCTCTCATCCCCTTCCCTCCTTCTTAATCTATTTCTTTCCTCATCCCCCCCCCACCCCTTTCCCGCCAAAGAACCGCCCCCCCTCTCCCTCTTTATCCATTTCATCTTTCCTAATATTTCCCTTCATTTTTTTTCTTCAAATTCGTTTTCCATCACGGTTCCTTCAGATTTCATATGTGCAGACTGTTTCATCTCTTCGTGCTTATCTGTAGGAAATTGTCTTCTTCAAGACCGTCGTCGTACACAAGACAGCAAGACGCAGGATGGAACGAGGTCGGTGGATGAAATCACTGCAGCGGGGAGGTTGTCAGCAGGACCGAAATAGAAATGAATTTGAAAGCTGGTGGTCGAGAGAGATTAGGTTCCAACATCCTTGAAAGTTGGTGTTTAAATCTGAGAAAATGATATAACGTCATATCGATTTTCTAGGAGTGTGGCAATTGAAAGACAGACAGACGGAGCAACAGACGTGGAAAGACAAAGAGACAGACAGACAAATAGACTGACGGGCAGCAAGGCAGGCGCGCTGACAGACAGCTACCTAGATCAGATAGACAGACACACAGACTGACAGACAGACTTGCAGATAGATAGATAGATAGATAGATAGATAGATAGATAGATAGATAGATAGATAGATAGATAGATAGATAGATAGATAGATAGATAGATAGATAGATAGATAGATAGATAGATAGATAGATAGATAGATAGATAGATAGATAGATTTATTGCAAGAACCTTGAATTCATCTGAATTGAGCTACTCTATTATTTTTCAAAAGCGGACCGTATCAAAATAATTATAACAAGAATATCAAAATATCGAAATAAATAACAAGAAATTTGTCTACCCTCTTGATAAACTTCAGTCCTGATATAGTGTGAGCAACTGTTTTCAATTACATGTAAATTTCTTAGTTATCGGAAAGCTATGTGTTCGTCCTAGTCAAGTTACACAACAACACCACGTTGAAGTGTCAACATGTACATACCCTGGTTTTACAAATCAACAAGGGTTCCCAACATCCTCAGACTCGGGGCTGCTGAATCTATGGCAGATGAGTGCGTGCACGGAGAAAGAAATGTTATATAGTTCAGATCATTAAAAACAAACGTTGTACAACAGTTTACTTCGGGCCTTCAGTCCAGGAAGAATGAAACAAAACAAAAAACAAAAAAAAAACATGTCACCTTGGCAGAGGACAGGTTGGTCTAGAGGCAAGGTGCTCGTCTGCCGTGCCGAAGATACCGGGGTTCGATCCCCGGTCGGTGCAGGCATGTTGGAATTTTGGGGAGGCAATTCCTGTCCCTGGTCCCATGGTAGGTAGGGTCTAGCACCTCGTCTTCTCGGATAAGGACGAAAAACTCGGAGGGCTCGGGTACAAGTTGCGTACATTAAAGATACCTTGGCAATTGAAAATCGAGAAGAGTAGGCCCAACAAAGCTGCTGCCAGGGCAAATTTTATATACAAAAAAAAAAAAAAACTACAAAAACACACAAAACATAAACAAGAAAAATGTTTTAAAAAATAAGAAAAGTGAGATGTAACTGCCGAGAACAGCGAACCTGCTAAAGACCTAAAACAATAGAACCTTTGGCGTAGAATATCCACTGATCGCATGCTCAAATAAATAACCAGGCCAAGAAGAAACGGAAAAGAATACAACAAAAATGCAGATATCATTAAATCTGGGAGAGTTCTCCTGATAGCCCAGGCCCACGGCTTCGGTCTGCCAAAGGGGAATTAAATGCCAAGCGAAATTAAAGATGGGTAAAGCTAGAGGAGAAGGGGAGAAAGATAGCTGGTGAGACAGGACGTAATGATGATGAGGGTGTGAAGGCCGGTAACAAGTGTTTTGTACAGAGGGGCGAGTGGAATGGACCATTTAAGATACCATTTAAGATCACGGACACCCAAGACACCTTATGACATCGATAAATGGGCTTCGTAAAATACTATAACAATTCAAGGACCTCGAAATACATACTCTCAAGAAGAGGTGACATCACAGATGCAAAAAGGTCTTCAACAATCGGCTGTCTTGGTAATTTTACGATCCAGACAGAATATTACAATTTACAGGTCTTGGGTGGATAATACAGTCACAATTCTCGGATCTCCCGTGCACAATCTGTTACAGTTCATTGACCACAAAGGCAATAAATTGTCACCAGACACTGACCCTTGGTGCACACATTGTCACAAATTGGCACGATCCACTTACCCCGGTTGCACAAGTTGTCACAATTCACTGCCTTCCCCCCTCCCGATGCATAAATTGTGACAATTCATTTACCCTAGATTGTCAAGATTCATTGACTTCACATGCATATTTTCCCAATTCCCTAACCTCACGTGAACAATATTGTCACAATTCGCCGACCCAGATGCACAAATTGTCACAATGCACTGACCCTAGATAGTCACAATTCACTGACCCCTGACACATCAATCCCTCAAGCAATGCCCCCATTCACTGACCCCCTGAAGCCCCTGCCTCAGACTAAAGACCACCAGCTGAGAGCTTTTACACAGTCCAGACCAGTGATCAGATTCCAAACCCCTAAAGCCATCCTAAACTTGAATCATAGTGTAAGTCTTAACTTTCTTATAATTATATCGGACTTTTTCACAGTAAGCTCTACCCAACAGCAGAGCAAAAAAAAAAAAAAAATACCTAAAGAACTTGGCAATCTCTGGCCCAGACCTTAACCCGTATTGAGTAGAGTATTATAATTGTACAGTGAGACACCTGTGACATTGGGTCACTGAGACAGAAAATTCCAGACAGCCTGCATACCAGGTAAAAGTTCATGATTATATTAGTGATTGAAGCACAGTTGCTTTATGTTTTGTAGTTGCTGCTGTTGTTGTTGTTTTACAAATATATGAAGTGTGTCGTGGCAAAAAACCCTATACCAAAAATTTTGGAAGTGAAAAAAATAAGGAAATATTATTCCCACAAACAGTGCAAATCTTCACCACGATAGGATAGCTCTTATGAAAAAAGGTATGTATGACATGGTATCGATAAATAAACAGCAGTGTAACACTGTTGTGCAACAGACAAGACCATGGGTTGTGTCAAAATACTCCATATTCAAGTTTGGTCTTTTTTGTTGTTGTTATTGTTGCAAAAAGCGCTAAATCTTTCAACATTTCTTAATCTTTAAAGTTTCAAATCCCTTTTCCCAACACCTATGACAAAATACTGAACAGTACGTTCTATTTCTCAGTAGTTTTCATTTGCAACAGTTAAAAACAACAACAACAAAAAAGAGAGTGAGAGTCAGTAGAAACATTTGAGATTTCACGTTCTTGATGGGTTTTATGTTTTATTCCAAGAAAAGGATCACTGTTGATTAAATCACTAATTTTTAAACGGTGAGAACAGCAAAATCGCGCGTACACTGCTAATGCTCCGGCACACTGACCCTGCTGAGGCACACTGACCACCCTGAATGACGGACGATTCAATAACTAACTTCACCTGAAAACTGGACATTCAGATAATTTTCCATGACGCTGTGGACAATGATTATCTCAACGCTGTAAAAGCTTCAGGCACCTCATTTTGGCATGAATTTTCTGGTTCATTGATTTTGTTTATGGTACATACTTTTACGTCATATCATAAAAACCACAGAAAAACTGTGGGGTCACATACGTATGCAAGCAATTATTCACATTAACACCAAGCAAAATTTGACACCTGCAGTTGACGACAGGTCCACGTCAGGCGTCGAGCAGCAACATGACGAGACACTGGTAGTTACCAGGCCTGACGATAATTAGCAAACTGACTTTAATACTTTAATACGTCATTGTGTTTCGGTGCACGGATGTAGAGCATAATAATTCTGGCCAAGGTTTTAACCCTGTACGTCGTACTTACAGCCTAAATCTCCCTGCATTTGAAAACAATTCCACCTGTACAGGGAGTGTCCTATGAACAAATACTGAAATTATTGTATGTTTGGGTTCAAAACTTCTTATCACACAATAAACTATGTTCAAGAATATAAGCTGAGGGTTTGATTTCTCTTCATGAATGCAGAATTTTAACGAAAAGTAATCTGAGATCGATAAGCAGACTTATAGAAATATCTACTACAAATAGTACAAGTGTGGTCCACGATGTTGTTCTGCGACTTGAATGAAAGAAGATGGAAATGGTAGATGCCGGCCTGCTTGAAAGGGTGGGCTGGATGTTTCTTTTAAGGAAATGAATTACAATTGACATACTGGTCGGCTGATAGTCCAATTAGGTCACTGACCGGTTAATGGGTGGATGGGTGGATGTTTGGATCGAAGGGTGGGTGGATGGATGGATGGACAGACTGACGGATGGATGGATGGATGGGCGATGGTTGGACAGATAGATGGATGGTCGGACGGATGGGTGGATGGATGGATGGATGGATAAATTAATGGATGGATGGATGGATGGACGGATGGGTGAATGGATGGACAGATAGGTGGATGGTCGGACGGATGGGTGGATGGATGGACGGATGGTGGATGGATGGATATTATTTCTGTACTGTTGTTTATTTTCTGCTTTATTCTAATGAAATCACTGTGCGTCACTATTCCTAAAATAAACGTTTGCCCGCTGTGGAGGGATACCCAGCGCACAACACTAACAGACTGTATTACAAATAACGAGAGTGAGTGCCGGATGGTCATGAGTAACTGACCATGAGTCCCACCTCCTTTCGATAAGCCACCACAACAACCCATATTCACTGGATATTTAAACAAAAGTATGAATACAAGTCAGCCTCCTCACAGCTACCATGGAAATGGTGAAAGAGAGGAAGAGAGACAGAGAGAGAGAGAGAGAGAGACAGGGCGAGAGTCAAAGGGATGTAGACAGGCAGACGAACAGACAGACAGATAAAGAGACAGTCAGACAGACTTACCTGTATAGACAGAGATGCGGGGAAGGGGGGGCTGAGGCAGAGAGAGGGATTGTGGCACAGACAGAGAGAGAGAGAGAGAAAAAGAGACAGAGAGACACACTGAGTGACAGAGAGACAGATAACTTTGCAAAACCCTATAAGACCAACAAATAATTACAAACTAAAATAAAACGCAATAATTTCAAACAAATTAATACTAAAGTGAAAATAAATTAGGTACACTATAATTGAAACTTTCTGCCACTAGAAATCACATCAAGTTTTGTTTTCTTTCTCTTAACATCATCAAGTTGTGCTTTTATAACATCTTTCAAAATGCATTATTAAAACACCAACACGCTCTTAAAAATCCGCCAGGGTGGCAAATTACATCAAGATTGGCAACTCAATGTTGCCATTTTGAAACTACCCACACGACTTCCTTCCTCTGTTTTCCATATGGCAGACTTGGCCAGAGGCAGACTGTGTATTTTAGTATTATGGTACTGTCACGTAATATCATATTACCATGAACCTCGCTTCTTCCATTAGACATGATGTTTTAGCCATTTCTGGAGCCCGTCAGCATAATCAAATTCTCGATGACCTTTCTGGTAACTTCGACTAAAAGGCGCTAATAGCATGTACGCATATTATGCTCTGTCCATTCATTCTGAAGTAAACAACTTTCAAGATATGTTTATAATTATGCGTGACTTTTCGGTAGCCTTAATGCACCTTGGTTTGTTCGGTAGCATTAATGCACTTGTTTTGTCCACATTTGGTGTAAAGAGTTAAAAGGCTTCCACTTGGTACTGTCATTAGCAATAATCGGTGGTCTCAAGGCAAAATTAGGACATTTTCTGAAAGTCTAAATACACCTGATTACAATGCGTTAATTTATAAACCTCTTGATTAGGGTGGGGCACAGACTAATAAATTGACCAGACTGGATGATCCCATTGTGTGACGTCACAAAACAGCGAAAGGTCATGAACCATCCGCCATATTAGGTTTAAGGTAGCGACCGACGCTTCAGCATACCTACAATTTTGAATGACACCATTTTGACGCGCCAAGAAATTAATACATGTACAACCAATCTTGACTAATGAAAAGAAATTTCAACTGCAGATAGAACTAGAATCGGAATTTCCCGAGCGGCGGCCATGTTGGTTATACAGTCGTCGCTCGGGAAATTCCGTAAAAAACAACACAGCCCGAAGCTCGTGTTTCCAGTCTGGTTAATTTATTAGTCTGTGGGGTGGGGTAAGGTATGAACTGAGATCCTGACTTTACAAAACAACACATCAGTAGCAAAACACACACACACAAAAATCCTGACATCTAAGTAGAACGACAATTGGGATATAATTGTGTTAATTATCAGTTACTGGCACCAACGACATTGTAAACGCAGAGGCCACGAGAGGAGACAGCATGCTAGTGAAAACTACAGAAATAGGAAAGACACGGGTACCAAACTAGAATTTTATATATACTTTATAGGTAGTTGATGATCCCATTCGCAGTCAAATTCAAATCTGCACAAGGGCCCCAGTAATCACTGTGTAATGCTGGACCCTGCTTGGTACCATAGATCGTGGTATTCCACAATCTATGTGGGTACTCAGGTTAATGGCTGTACATAAAGAACGTACGCTCCATTTGAGCAATTTTGGGACTCACCCCTTTTCCCTCGTTGTTCGAGTGGACAACCATAAGAATGGTGAATGTCCAGATGGACTATTTGACTGTGTGATTGGATACAAAGCCTGAATTCGATTTACATGTTATCCTACAACTCATTGTGCTGAAACGGAAAAACAAGTAAAACCAAATTTTTAAAAATTATTACCACAATGGAAAAAGTATGTGCGCTGGCTAGATCTCCCTCACCGATGTACGCTTTTCACTCGCTCTGGGTGCAACTACCGCCCCCCACTAACCCCCTCCTCCAGGGGCCACCTTTCGAGTGTACATAATTTATGTGTATGGATGGTCCCTTATGCACAGAGAAGTCATATTCTTCATATAACGTCCAGTTTTCCCGTTGCCGTTCACATCCGCAGGACTCCGCAAATTATACATTTTTCTTTTTGCCTCACTATCATATTCTGTATCCGAGACCGGTGTATGATAGAAGGAATAGAGGAGAAATTTTATGATAGGTCTCTAAATCTGAAAGGAGGTGGGAGAGGGAAGCGGAGAAGAAGTGGGCTCATTACCAACGGCGCATGGGCTTAATGAATGTCATTTTGTGTCAGGGAAAATGACATGAGGACCAGGCAGATGTACAAGAGCGACATGAGAGAATGAGATTGGGCGAGCAGCATCCGCCACTAATCTTCTCCGGATATGGGATCACCATGAAGGAAGATATTGACACTTTTACCTTCAACCATCCAGAAATCTCAAACCAGCTGTTGTTCACTCCCTCCTCATATTTCAGCTGATCTTTCTGCACTGATGCCAATAACAAGCCGATTTTGCCGATTGCTTTAAAGCTTCACTGGCAACTTAGGGCTAGTGCAGGTTTTTTTTTTTTTCGGTGGTCAAAAAAACACAGATGAAGACCCATAGCAAAGCGTTCATTGTCACATGTCCGTGAAACTGGAAAAATCGATTGTTTAAGTTTGAAAGTCCCCAACTGCATAGTTAATGGAGACAAAGAAAAGCAGCCTGTTTCATCGGCGGGACGCTCTACTTTAGTACAGAAAAATCAACAACAGAACTTGGGCGCAAAATAGGCATTGTAATAATCTTTTTAAATAACCAAAAAAAAAAATCTTTAAAATTGGACTTTGGTCATTCTTCCATCTGGGCCTTCAAATACAATCCTGAGAATTTTCGGAGAGAAAGACAATAACACTACGAACTATTCGGCCAGGATATGAGGATTGATCATCCCAGAGAATCAATAATGTCAAGGATGAATGGCCTTATCTCTCTATATCTAATTTCATTCCGGAGAACGCCAAAGATAGCTCTCCCGCAGAGGATGAAGTTCGATAAGAACTTTGTTCTAGTAGGGCCTGTTTCCGTTAAAATCCAGACCTGGTGATGATGTTCATTGACCAATGGCTGGTCAGGTAGTATGGTCAGTGCAGTAACTCGTTATTGGCGGAGAGGGGGGTGAGTATCATCATTACGACCAGCAGTGACGGCATGGCGTTTCGTTAACAGTATTGGGACAAGCAGTAATATTAAGATAAGTACAGAGACCGTTAGGGGCAGATATCGAAGGGTACTTTCCATATTGTTCTGTGCACACTTTTGCCTTTTCGAGAAAATGAGGATTGAAAGTTTGAAAAGTTGTGTAAAATCAGGGCCAAATCGCATACAACATTACATTACAAACACATATTTCGAAAAGATTTTAACCGATTGGAATGACGCTTATACACGATAAAATTAGGAGTGAGAAAATCACTTTCATGACAAAACCTCAAAATCGGTAAAATGACGCATACAGTATAGCAAATACCCCCCGATATAGTACAGCTGGTCACTGCCAATGGTATTCGTAATTATAAAAGTGTAACAGTTATAGTAGTTGTGTGTAGGTAAACCAGCTCGATATACTGCAGAATAACTGGAAGAATCCGTTTGACATCATAGTATTACAATATAAATTTATACGAAATATACGAATTTCATATTGTACTGGTGAAGAGAAGCTCAATGACTGGGTAAATAAAAACCATGGTGCTCAGAATACGCGTACGTGAATGTAAACTCATCATAAAGACTGGAAACTTAGATTGCATTCCATTTCCAGTGAGTGTCTCAACACTTTGCTCGTGAAAATGTCACGGCAAAAAAAAAAGTGGATGACATTTTCTATAAACGTACGTGGCACTAGAACATTTTTTTTTAAGGCCCAAAATAGAGAAAGCGTAATCTTCGGTTCAGTGCAAAAACCGACTATCTCCGTTGTCATAAATTAGGGGATCATAACTTCTTGCATCCGAACTGACCTAATGACCAGTAGATTTATGTGAATGGGAACACTGTGTTATATAAAAATGTTGATATGCACAATGTTGTTTACGTGATTGTTCACAGAAAAAAATTAAGTATGTAGTGTAAAACACATCATTTTTTGTGTGTGTGTGGATTTGAGCGCTGCACAAGTTAATTATTACATTAATTACATTACATTACATTACATTACATAAAGAAGATCATGGAGTTGGGGGTGATGAAAGAAGCAAAGAGAAGGAGGTGAAATGACATCCTCTGCCTCCGGTTTAGTTTAGAACAAAGAAATATAGAGCTCCTCTCCCCGCCCCAACTCCCCACTATTCCCCAGCCCCCGGAAAAACCATCTGCCAGCAGTGTTAATGACAGTGATAGAGATATGTGTGAAATTACCTTCATTTCCCCCCCTGTATCCTCTTCAGATCTACATAAATTCCATGAACCAGTCTCGCTAGATCCACACAGCAACATTAATCGATAATGTTCGCACTTACAGCTTTTTCAGTATTTTCCTTAACCCTCTCAGAATGATTCTGTTTACAAGACTTGTTTATTGTTCTCATATGCCGCTAAAAACACGCGTATATTTTGCCGTCGTGTTCTATTCTTGTTTACAAAAGTTCCTTTATTTCTTTATTTCTAGGAATAACAGGGGAATGTCGATCTTTGTCTCTGCCAGTTCAATACAAATTACTACATGCTGTAAAATAGTATACTTTCTGTTTCCACACACATAAGATAAACTAGATAAGAATGATTTTATTACCCCTCTCTTGCACAGAAAGATTAAAAGCACATGCATGACACACATATCTTACGTATCACAAAATAAACATTTTTATATCAAAACTCGGTAAACTCAACAACAGACATATATGACGTGACATGGTGAGGAATCTCAGTCAAAATATGGCACACATGTAGATAAAATCAATATAGGTGAGCAGCACTAAGATAACAGTTTAAGAGAAAATAAATATTAGCCTAACCAAGGTTGTAGTGCCTAGTTAGGTTGTAGTGCACTAACTAAGCACTACAACTTTGGTTCGTCTAATACTTATGTAGATAAAGTGTCTTGTTAAGGCGAATTGTGGAGGGCAAAAACCACCTTCTGTATCTTTCTCTGTTTGCATTCATAATGTATTATTCAGTTGCTCCTGGGTGATGTAGAAATTTGATGAAACACATCGGCTTCTTGCTGTGGAAGATCTTTGTTGTCGGAGGATCGCTGCTCTAGGCATTTACACCCAACTTTGTCTGTGCTTGTTTTTATTGGGTTTTTTTTCTTCTTTCTCGTCTTGGCTTTCTTCTTTTATTTGTTTTTGTTCTTAGTCGTTTCCTCTTCTTCAGTAAACCCCAAAAGGGCTGTGACTGGTTTACTATCCTGTATCTACTTGTCAAGCTTACAGATGCGTCTTGGCTTTCATCTGTTTCTTGTCCTTAGTAGTTTCATATTCTTCTGTAGCCCCTAAATTAAAGGGCTATGACTGGCTTATTGTCATCTACTTGTCAATTTTACAGATACGCTCGTACGTCTTGGCTTTCCCCTACATCTTGTTCTTGTTCTTGGCTGTTTCCTATTCTTCCGTAGCCCCCAATAGGGCTGATTTGAGGTCTTTATTTTAGGAGGTTCGCTGCCCTTGGCATTTACACCTCACTTTACTTGTTTTATTATTTCTTGTTCTGGCGGGGGGGGGGGGGGGGGGGGAGATGATATGGATAAATTTTAATCTATTAATTTCAAATTTTGCCCGGGCAGCGGCCTTTCGGCCTGCTCTTTACGATTTCCAACTGCCAAGGTATCTTTAACGTGCGCAACGTGCACACGGGCCCTCCGAATTTTTTCGTCCTTATCCGAGAAGACTAGGTACTCGATCCTACCCCCCAATAGGACCAGGGACTTGAAAATATGAGAAAAATCCAATTTCCAAGAACTACTCGATCCTACCCCCCAATAGGACCAGGGACTTGAAAATATGAGAAAAATCCACTTTCCAACATGCCTGCACTGCCCGGGTTTAGAACCCGGGACCCTTGGCATGAGAGGCGAGCACCTTGCCTCTAGACCACCTTGTCCCCATGTATGTATGTATGTATGTATGTAAGTATGTATGGGGCTGCGACTGGCTTATTGTCTTATACATACTTGACAAGTTTACACATAATAATCCTTTATTTCTTTATAACTAAGCAAATTTCTGACACAGTCAACCGAACATTAATACTGGCAAAACAGATGTCAGGATTGTCCCAATTATGAAGAAAACAGAAGCTTTTACTGGCCCAGCCCAATACCTGTAGATGGAAAACTAAATGGGAATGTAAACAAGTTACTACAGACAGTTAATTTTATTAGAAAATCGGGAGTTATAGTGTGATTACCTAGTGTACGAAAGAAGAAGAAGAAGTTGTCATAAGACTAATTTCTTATTATTATTCCTGTACACAAATCTCGCCGCAGATGACGCTGCCTGTGTGAGTGCATGGTGTTCAAATATGAGTAGGGGACCGCAGTCTTACTACAAGGCCGAACAGAGAAAATACTGCACTGTGTTCATTGTTAGGATATACCTTATAATGTAAAATACCACAGTCTTAACAAGTCTCAAATGTGCCCGGAACTAGAGCCACCATTCCCCCCTCCCCTCCCCCATCCCCACCCCCTTCCTGGCTAGGGGTCATCCATAAAGTACGTACTCCCGGGAGGGCGGGAATTTACTCCTAACGAATGAAACACCTACACTGGGAGAGGGGAGACGGGAAGGTTCTAGACAGCACACTTACATTTTTTTTAAATTTTCAGTTACCGTAATGTCTTGAAAACTTGGGTTTATGATGTTTTCTTGTCACATTTCTAGTCAAACAGTCAAATAATTCATATAAAAAACACTTAACATTTTAGAACACCAGGACCTTCACACTGAAGAACCACCAGACTGAAGACATTACTGTACTTACAATGGTCAAGGTAACAACGATCGATATGTCGTCGCAGAGAGTGGATATTTCAGCTGTAAGATCGTGACACAGCTGTAGAACTGAGAAATCTGTAACTACAATTTAGAAGCAACCAATGTCTGATGACATTACACATGTGATCAAATAGGTGGGGGTGCTTACGATAATTGTATCTGGGAGGGGCGAGGGTGGTGGTGGGATGGGGGGAATGGGTAAAAATCCCCCAAACCCAGCGTGCGTACGTCGAGGGTATCCCCCTATCTGTAAATTGCACAGCTACGCCAAGAAGAGCATTGTTGCCTCTAAATTGTAGTTACAGATTTCTCAGTTCTACAGCTGTGTCACGATCTTACAGCTGAAATATCCACTCTCTGCGACGACATATCGATCGTTGTTACCTTGACCAGTGTAAGTACAGTACTGTCTTCAGTATGGTGGTTCTTCAGTCATGTTAGCTCCCATCTCTTTCCTTGCACGGCCGTGGAAACCATTATGCCTTCTTGGAAGTATCAAACTAAAAATTAATGTGACGGTGTATGACAGAATGTTGAAATCTTTTCTTATGCCACCCTGGAGATGTAATGATAGCGGATCCTGTGGTCAGTAAATATAAGTTTCTTACAAACCAGTTGAAAATGTTGATACGAGTAGGATACTCACAGGCCAGAACACAGGGGTAAAACACTGTCAGACCACACAGCTGAGACTCAGCCATAGGCAATACAAGGCGAGTCTGAGATATGGACGGCGAAAGAAGACCGCAGAATATGTTCTGGTTTACGTGACGACCAGGAAAAGAATGGAGAAAATCTGGGAATTAGACGTGGATGATGCTTTTGTTCTCTGAAAGTCGGTGCAGATACACATGCCAGCCGGTACTTTATGGAAATCTTTCCGAATGGAGAATCCCCTGTTTTTTTTTTGTTTTGTATTTGTATTGTTGTTGTTTTTTGTGTTTTTTTTCTAGAAAAGACAACGACCTCCGGCCTATTGGTGCATGTCCTCGAAAAACAAAAAACGACAACAACAAAGAAAGAAACGGCCAGTGAGTGGATGTAGCATGCAGCGATCACCGGCTGGATGGGGTCAGCTGGGAGTAAAACGTGAAAGGGCTAGAAATCGTGAGTATATTATGGAAAGCCGATTTCAGGCCACTTTGTTCCTGTAAAAAAGCATGACAGAAATATTGATTTCCATCGGCTTGCCCCATATTTCCGAACCTTTTACTTTTATTTTTTTTGTTTTTCACCCCTTCTCTTTCGTGTCCCCTCCTATCTCTTGTTCCCAACAAAACAGCTCAAGGGCGATTAATATGTCTGATAACAGGAAGTGACATCGTCGGCTGGAGTTCTCTCCTGTAATCACCCTGACACCTTCCGGACATGTGAAGCTTGTCTTTTCACCCAGTCTGTCCCAAGGTTGGCCCCCATCCCGTATCCGCAATGTCTAATATTTCCAGGGGTCATTCCAAACATCTCCGGATTCTGGGCAAGTCCAAAATGAACACTAAACTGAAATGAACAACAACCACACCAAGACGATGCCAGATTATAATTTGCTAGAACTGTTCGCACTGAAAGATGACCGATCCTGGAATAAATACATATAATTTCGCCAAGCAAACAAGAAAGGGCTAAAAACTACAATAGCGCTATATTTTTCTACAAAACAAACGTAATTAATATAATAGTATATAAAACAAAAAGAGGATCTAATGGCGCGGCCTGAGACAATTCGTGCAACCTGTTTCAGAACCAACCACTAACAGAGGAGCTGCCCTCTATGGGAGAAAAAACTACCGGGGAAGAGGACAGCTGGACAATAACAATGACAACATCGGAAAAATGAACGGGACCGACACTCACACGCCAGTGGCGCCATGGGTCAGCTCTGTTTAGCTCCTCTTCTGACTCTTCTAGACCCTCAGTGCCCTATGTTTCTCTTCCACCAGCTGATTCAAGACAGATTTGACACACTCGTACTGGTGAAACACAAACAGTGCACGAGGTTTAACTCCATAATCCAAATCTCGCACTGAACCCGAGACGCTACAGACTGGACTCAGTGGACCACCAGCCTAAGGGGTAAGCCAGACCAAGCCGGGCATAGGCCCTCCGCAGCGGTGCTCACCACCTAATTATTATGCATCACACTAAAACTCTACTCACAACCCACAACGCGGCGGTATGGGCAGTTAGTAGTCCTTGGTCTGGCTTATCCCTAACAGAGTCACAGCTCCTGGCTCGTCATTGTCAGACCTGGAGGAGAACAGCGCTCCACTCACTAAACTTTCCCCTCCTTCGAGTCCCACGGGAATTAAAGGACCCAGCTACACCAAGCTAACACTAGTAATCATTTAAAGAACAACAGCACCGTTTGAAATCTTAGCGTTCTGCAGCAGCTCGTGAAACGCCTCGATGGTTGTAGCTAACCCAAAACCCCAGGGCTTGCATGGAGCCCACATGACCCAGGATCGCATCGATCTGCGTTAAATTAATTATATCAATTAAATGACGTCCCCGCTGAGATCTATTTTCCTTAGTTTACTTCATTATACTGTGACAGATTGAAGTTCAGTTTGTTCCAAAGGTCGGGGTCAAAT
>OZ007569.1:54461906-54471906 GCA_963931925.1 Onchidella celtica | reverse complement strand
TCGTTTAATGAATCCTTTGCGAACCTTATGAAGGTAAGCCGAAAATGTGTTTAAGTTGACTTTTTACCTTTGTCCAGTCTGTTGACATTGAGCCTGATTCAATTTAAGTCGTGGGTCATCGCTTTTTGTTTGTGTTAAGTTAGGTCTCCGCACGTGGATTGCACTGACAATGTCAGACACTTTGAACAACATTAATGAATTACTCTTACATGGATAGCTGCACAACTGTCACAGACAGTAGCAAAGATACCAGATGCCATGATCGCATCTTGCAACTTTGACAATACTGCCTGGTTAAAAGCAGGATCACAAGTCGCGTCCTTAGTTCACGTTTATTTCAACTCCACTTTTTGCACAAGTGAGAAATCCAACGTTAGAACATTTGTGGCTTTACTATTATGGTAAGGAATTATATAGAATATAAAATCGGAACTGTGAAACAGCTTGATAAGTGCCACAACGCATTTTAAACAAGTGTAAGAGTGTGCATTTGTTGTACCTCTTCCACTTACTAAAAGATCTGTTGTTGTTGTTTTTTTCCCCAGAAAATGGAGATAGGACAAACAAAAACTTAGGTCGCGACATACAGAGTCAAGTATTTTACCACAGGACACCAAAAGAAAAAAAACAACCAGATTGGTTTAAACACATTTCCGGACCTTACTTAATATCATTTCCCTCAGTGTTTTTCGTTTGATATCTTTTAGGCTTATTCTGGACAGCTAATCATTTCACGAACAAGAAAATATCGTTTCGCATCTTCGGGGATTGTGATATTGCCAAGCCATGCTTTCAAACTCCCTATCTATGGACTTCCCAGGCGTTCTCCGATTTTCAGGATTGATAGAATTCATCTCAAGTTTGGTTTTGATAAAGAAAAACGTATAATTTATGCTTGCTTTCCTTTTTTTGGGGGGGAGGGGGGGGTGGGGGGGGGGGGATATTTTAATAATCTCGGCGAGTGTATGATTACTGTCATTTTTTGTGTGAGTGTGGCAGCCAAGCCATTGGCCTGTGGCGTTTTGCTGTTCATTGCAAGTTCTGCACACATGCTCGCCATAGGAGAATAAACCAGAATCGGTGCCAACAGTTGATCATGAATTAGGCAGTGTTCAAAAGTATGGATATGCTTTGGTAGGGACAGTTATCTCTGTGGGTTTTCTTGTCTTGCATTAGTGTCACTGATTTACGTCAGAGAAGCATATAGCGGCCTCCATCTGTCGTTCAAGTGAAGAACAAATAGATGAAAGATGACACTGAGTTTGAGTTAAAGTTTGGGTTTTACGGCGTGTCGGCACGATAACGGCCACTTTGCGCCCTTCGCGGTCTATTTGGGTACACCTTCTTTAAATTAATGCTTCGTATTCAAAGCTGTTAAGTTTAACACAGAATTAAATACATTCATATAATTTTATCACATTGTAAAATTCTAAAAAAGTTGTTCTGTACAGATCTGCAAAACGTTTTGTAAATGAGTATAAAAGTTATTAAATCAAGTTGTAGATCTTAGCCTCTCTCAAATGGGACAGAATGCGTTGAGGGTCCACGTCAGAAAATAATTCTTTCATGGATCGCATAGTGCCTTCTTCGATATGCATGGTGTCTACACATACAGTTACAATATGTTTTATTGATAGTTGGCAGATGCAAGCCACACATTCGGGGGGGGGGGGGGGTAAGTAAAAAAACGGTGTCTGAGATAGATATGACCCAGACGGATCTACTAAGGACAATTTCATCTCTTCCATTTTGTTGAGAGGCATGAGTCCATTGTCTAACTTGATCTTGGATAAAGTGTAGTTTATATGATGTTTTTTCATTCCATCGTTCCTACCATCTCGCATTTAATGACGTTATTAACAGCGGGTTTAAAATCAGAGTGCGGTATTTTTAGGTTTTGTGGTCGACGTTTCAATGTTTCTTTGACCAGGGTGTCTGCTGTTTCATAACCCGCAATGCCGATGTGGCCAGGGATCCAACAGAGAACAATTCATATTCCCTGATGGACAGTGTATGAAGACGTTGTAACAGATCATTGATTTTATAGGTCTTCACATTTGGGTTTTTCAAAGCCTGATGCAGGACATCAAATCAGAAAAGATAATGAAGCGTCCTGGTTGGGAATTGGATTTAAGATTTAAGGCCAAGTTGACTGCATGAATTTCAGCGGTAAAGACAGGGACTTTCGGGTTGGTTGAGACTGGGGCATTCGGTTTTCCCATCTGCACTTGACAATGAAGCGGCTCCTACCGAATCATGGGCTTTTTGGCCATCTGTATAAAAAGGCTTGCGATCGGGGTATTTATTAGAAAATGACTGAGTGACTGTTTACCTGAGAAACAACGGATGGATGGATGGACAACAGAAAGAGAGAAAGACGCACGAAAGAAAGAATGATGTAAGACATGTAAGCACATCAGAGGCTGTGAAATTTGATTTTGCAAAAATTGAACGCTCTGAAAAAAAAACTATACTGGCATGAAAGGTGGTATGTTTACCACATCAGCTCAATATTTAGAACACCCGACATGGACAGAAACGAAGCAAAAAATGAAAAATGTGTAGATTTCAACGGGAGCTCAGGCCTGGACAAGAAATGATAGAGCGAAGGAAAGCTGCTAGCGTTACGTTCAACCAACTCTTTGTCCACCTAGCCGATTACACGCGCTCTTGGTCGCTCGGTACAAGCTTTGAGGCACGCTACCAATACTGTGTACGGTTGTTTGTTTCGGGAACTTGACCCTCTGGTGCCCACGGGAAAATTCCCAATCCTAAAATTTATAAAATAATAATTATGATGAACATATCTTAAACAGTCAGATTAGGGCAAAGATATAAATTTTTACTTGGGAAAATTATTTACAAAATAGGAAGAGTATGTGTATCAAAGACAGAGCAATTTGGCCCCAGGTGACCTATTTCAAATATGGTACACTAGGCACTAGAGGGTTAAAGTGCCGTATGAGACAAAAGCAGACAAACTACATCCATGCCTTCTTTTGAAATTTAGCGCGTTTCGTGGTGCCTTCGCTGGGCAAATTTTGAGGCATATATTTTTGTGTTCAAGCATTCTGTGTCCACCTATTCTTTGTTGCGTAACTTCACTATCCCGTGTTATGAAGCGCATTTCGCAGTGTCAAATTTTCTTGCATCTAATATCATATTAATTTTCCAGTGTCAGTCAGCTCTGTCTGTCAATATACGGTTTGCACTGATAGTTACCTCATTTTCACCCTGTCAAAGCCATTGGCATTTCTTATCTTAATCCTATCTCAGCTTTTTTTTTTTTTCAAAGTTGTTTCCGTAATCAGGTTTTTGTTTTTGTGTTTTGAATTTTATTCTGTATCGCATATTCGCACAGATAATGAATGCTAATATTTACATTTTGAATCTTTTTTTTTTTTTTTTTGAAATCAGATTGAAAATGTCAGTTTGCAATGATTTTCTATTTTTGCTCTTCTGACTTCTTGTGGTTTAGCTTTCAGAAATATACCTTTTGACAGCTTCTTTCTTTCTGTTCTTTTCCTTTCTATTTCTGTGCCTGATTTTATCTGTTCTTCCTTTACGTCTTATTCTGCATATTTTGCGTTCTCTGTATTATTTGTACGTTGTTATCTTTCTTATCAGTCTCCGTTACATTCAGATATTGATCTCATCACCGTAGTTCTTTGGGCTGACCATGACCCCATCAGGTACTTTTGAAAAGTGTGTCAAGCGCCCTATTAATGCTGCTGAGCAGAGTTTGCATCTATTGGCTCACTGGTTATTATTTACACTGAACTGATCGTAACCATATTCTGTACTCTGTACCTTAATTAAAGAAGCTCTGCAAACATAATCTGCTGGTGAGATCTGAAAAGGTGAAACAGGATATTGTGATGGACGGATGGATGGATGGATGGATGGATGGATGTATGGATGGATGGACGGACGGACGGATGGATGGATGCATGGATAGATAGATAGATGGATGGATGGACGGACGGACGGATGGATGGATGCATGGATAGATAGATAGATGGATGGATGGATAGATGGACAGACGGACAGACGGACGGACGGATGGATGGATGGATGGATAGATGGATGGATGGATGGATGGGCGGACAGACGGACAGGCGGACAGACGGATGGATGGATGGATGGATGGGCGGACAGACGGATGGATGGATGGATGATAGATGGATGGATGGATGGATGGACGGACGGACGGACGGACGGATGGGTGGATGGATGGATGGATGGATGGATGGATGGATGGATGGATGGATGGATGGATGTACTGGGTAGATAGATGCACTGATACATGGATGGTTAGACAGACGGAACATGGGATTCCTCTGGGGGTTCAAATGTTGGAAACCTTTACACCGTCGAAACTTGGCAAATACCCCACTTACCTAACACTGGTACTGATAACATTATGTTAATGTACTTAGATTTGATTGAACCCCACCGTCAATTCATTAGGACGTACCTACATAAAAATAGTCTCATCCAAGCTCACTGCAGTGACCCCTCTTCCACAGCAAAAGCTGATGCACTGCGTGCATGTAAGGGTGTACTCCAGAAGAAGCTGAGGAAAATGAAAAATGACTGGCTTGAAGAGCGAGTAAGAGAAACTCAGAAATATGCCGACACAAACAACACTAGAAAGTTCTTTGAGAGCCTCCGAGCTGTGTTTGGACCATCCCGCTCTGGCACTACGCCACTTCTTGCGTCAGATGGTTCAACACGCATTGTTGAATTGAATGCCATAATTCAGCGTTGGGCAGAACATTTCGGAGGTGTGCTAAATCGGCCATCAAATATAAATACTGAGTCCATTGACCGCCTCCCTCAGACTCCTATTAATGCAGCTCTTGCCAAGCCATTCACAGCAAATGAGACCCGAACTGCCACAAATCAGATGTCCTTTAACAAATCACCAGGCGTGGATTCAATTCCTGCTGAGGTGTATGCCTTCGGTGGAGAAAAGCTTATTAAAAGGTTGACCGAGTTGTTCAATCATATGTTGAAAGCAGGGAAGCTGCCACAGGACTTCAAAGATGCTTCAATCATCCATCTGTACAAAAACAAAGGGGACAGCCAAGTCTGTGACAACCATCGGGGAATCTCTCTACTTTCAATTGCTGGCAAAATATTGGCAAGAATGCTTCTGAATCGCCTTCTTGATCACCTCTCGTCAAATGACTTGCTTCCCGAGAGCCACTGTGGCTTTCGTAAAGAGAGGGGAACGGCGGATATGATTTTTGCTGCCAGACAGATTCAGGAAAAATGCATGGAACAAAATAAAGCGCTGTATATCACATTTGTTGACCTCACAAAAGCATTTGACACAGTGTGTCGTGAAGGCCTCTGGAAAATCTTGGCGAAGTTTGGGTGTCCACCCGAATTCATCACAATAGTGCGCCAGTTTCATGATGGCATGCAAGCTGCAGTCAAAAGCAACGGCAGTGTTTCAGAGCCCTTTGCTGTCACCAATGGGGTAAAACAGGGTTGTGTCTTAGCCCCAACTCTGTTCAGCATCATGTTCTCTGCAATGCTACAAGAAGCCTTTAGCTCTCCTCCTCAAGGGTTAAGCATCAAGTACCGAACTGATGGCAGTCTATTCAACCTCAGGAGACTTCAGGCAAAAACCAAAACCAAAAGTACTCAAGTCTGTGACCTACTATTTGCTGATGATTGTGCACTTCTGGCACACGATGAGGATAGCATGCAAAACTGTGTTGATAAGTTCTCTAGTGCCTGTGACAACTTTGGCCTCACAATAAGCACAAAGAAGACGGAAGTGCTCCATCAGCCTACTCCAGACGACAAGTATCCTGTGACCCCAAATATCAAAGTCCATGACAGTCTTCTGAAGGTGTCGGAGAACTTCACCTATCTTGGCAGTACACTGTCATACGCACCAGCCATCGTGTCCACCCTGCGTGGTGTTGAGCCCAGGCCAGCCGCGCCTGAACATGTCGTGGTTGCAGTCGGGTTCGCTGTGTAGCACGGTAAGCCCTGATCCCTGCATCAGCAAGACGCCTTCGGACAGTTCGGCTACCGATCCTTGGACCGCCTGGTAACGTGTCTGCCGTTCTCTGTGCCGTTTGAAAACGATTCCTTAAATGGCCGGTGCGTATGAATCGGTCTTGGGCAGCAGAGGTCACACGGGGTCTGCCTAATCGAACACGATCTTGTGTGCTTCCAGTAGCAAGGTAACGTCTCTGTAACGCATAAATGGTGTTTCGTTGCACATTGAAACGAAAGGCAACATCAGTAACTGATGCCCCTGCTTGCAGTTGACCAATGGCTTGGTTTCGCTGGTTTTCAGTGAGGCGCGGCATGACAGAAAGGCAGACAGCTGCATCGACTGAATGGTTTTTCTTTCTTCTTGACACACAGAAGCAATGATGAACATTTTTAACCACCCCCTGTTTTGCACACAGGTGTTTCGTGTTACACGGAGCTGAAAGCGTTCGCTGCACGTGCATCACGCACAACAACAACAGTTCGCAAAAACGCATGTCGTTGTCACCGGGGAAACATTTCTTGTCTAGAAAATGCATACATGTTATTATTTACCCCCTAACCACATTTTCACAGAATAAAATATGGATGTGTAGTTTCTTTTGCCTGTCAGTATACATACATACATACATACTTCGAGAATTTTATTGACTATATGATTTTTCACATGCAATGAACAATCCAATTGCATAATCAGATATTCAACATAATATATCAGCTTACAAGCATGTCACGAGTGGAGTGAGCGATAGTTAATAATTACGGGGGGAAAGGAGGAGAGTAAAATTAACGCACGTAGACAAGTAAGAAAAGCGTGCATGTTATGAGTGGTGGGGGTCTGAAGGAGGCGAGAGCGCTGTATTACTATCACTGCAAGTTAGAACGTCCTAAAGAGCGGACGCAAGAGAAAGCCCAGTGGGCGAACATAAGGGGAGCAGTCGGAAGACTAGTGAGAGAGTTTTTTCCAGTGATGACTGGTAGGTGAAACGATGATTGATAATTATGATTGATGTATTATATTCGTCTATTACCATGATGTAAATAAGTATATGTGAGGAATGTGGAAGTCCTTGATATTGGATATAGCAATGTGCGCCATGAGCGATAGATGAAAGTTGAGTTCATGGATTTGTAGCACGAGTGAGTTTGTGTACTACGATGGAGGTGTGTTACCGTAAGATGTTTGGTGAGTGAAATGTGAACTATTGTGTGTACGCTTCATGGGTTGTAAGGAGAGGTGGAGTGAATAGAAGTGGTATGGTATTATACCAATGTAATGTTATTCTTGTAGGTGTCGGGGACGGGCCAAAGAGCCGCCTCGGTGAGCACAGGGGATAGGCCAGCATAGGGCCGGAGGCCACACATAGGCCAAGAGTGAGGCTGTCGGTGCAGGACAGTAGAGGCACATAAAGTCGTGGCAGTCTGGCCACGGACAGGGACGTAGATATGAGCGTGAATGTGCTAATTGAAATGATAATGTACTATTGCCACGTTGATGGGCTATTGAAATGATAATGTACTATTGCCATGTTGATGGGCTATTGAAATGATAATGTGCTATTGCCCTGCTGAGGTGCTAGTGGAATGCTAAGGTGTTATGGCAATAGGAAGGTGATATTGAGAGACTGCGGTGCCAGTGAATTATTAATGTGCTATTAAGACCCTGAGGGGAGAGGCTGAGGCCGAAGTGTCTTCAGGAAGTAACTACCGGGTTGTGGATCCGAGGAAGAGTGCATGTGGGAATAAGGCCGTTGGACGGCAGTTAAATTCAATAATATAATGTATGTAATTGCGCTATTATCTGTATAATTATGTTTAATAAATGTGTGAGTCTGATGGGTTGTTCTGTTAAGTGTTAAGCTTGTTCGTTCGTGATTGTTGTCCTGTCATAAATTATTACATCTCCCAGTCTGGGATTTGTGACAAAGCATACCAACAACTTAAATAGTGTAATACAATGAAACTGTATAATAGTAATATAGTGTATGGAGTAACCAACATGCATTGTAATGAGAATGCATAGTAGTAATATAGTGTATGGAATAACCAACATGCATTGCATTGATAAAAGCCTTTTGACTGATAAAAAACGAAGAAAAAAGGGAGTGAATGCACCACTGAAAGCTACTGTATATGACAAAATATTGTTAGAGATGAATTAGATTAAATGATATCTTTTCTTCCAGACCCTGTGTGACCCAATAATAGCACTGATACTCATGAATTTACAAAACTGGTTTATTTCACTGTTAGTGAAACCCAACAACTTCAAACCTGATGCTGACTTATTGTGCACTGTCCACAGTGAACCCACAATAAAGACAATGATTTTACTTGTGTATCCCATATCATTGAAATGATTATGTAGTGGTAAATACTTCAGAAATTTTTCATTAAAACAAATATCAATAAACCTATCAAAGGGAACAGAGATTTCCACTATAAACACAATTTTCTCTTTCTCATCAATAATCAATATATCAGGTTTGTTGGGGATGTTGTTTTCAACCTTGACACATTTGTTGGTACTGATAATGCACTGATCACTTGCAAGTTTTTTGTTGATATTTTCAAATAAAAAGTCTACAATTTTGTCGTGTCTCTCTGTGTAGAAACCTTTAAATCTCTGGCAACCATTAAGTATATGTGAGTTGGTGTCATAAGGCTGATTACACAAGGGACATGATCTTTGAAAGGGCAGTGGGTAGTATTTGTTCATGTTTGCGTTTGTTTCTAACAATTGTAATCTCCCTTTCATAGCAAATTTAATGATAGCATCGTTGATATTTGCATTTTTAAAAACAGTACTGGATGATGAGTGAATGTTTGCATGTACTTTGTTAACAATTTGTCCTTGTTGCTCTAGATTATGCCAGTAATTGATATCATCTTGTATTCTTTGACTTTTTAGAAATTTAGACACTTTATTTATATCACTGGTATGAATTATAGAACCATTGCCGTCATTTATCGATAAGGTGTAACAATCATTTTCTATATCATATCCTAAACAAGTTTTCAATTTACAACATAATCTGTTCATTTCCACAAATTCAGAAGCCCCCCAGTTAACTTTACAAAGTTTATTCAAAGTATTGCTGTTTGTCAGTTCGTATCCACCAAAATTAGGTTGTGTGTTATGTTCAACTAGTGGGACCTTCCGTTTCGTCATATGCAGATGAAATGCATCACGTGTGGTCTTTTTTACCTGTTCATCATCACAGTTCAACATAGACAAAATAAAAGTGACTTTTTTGACATAATACAATATTCCTAATAAAATTAACAATACATGTTTCAAGATGGGTCAACATATTGTCTGTGAATAAACTATTGTTAAAGTAAAACATCAATTTGGAAATAAACATTGAATTTATGGCCCCAATCTTGTAAGCTAAAGGCAAAACTGAATTCTCTATTTTGGTTAAAATATTTGCAAGGCTGTTAGTAATATCTTTTAGTTGTTCTTTACTAGCTGTTCCACTAAGATTTAAGTCATGGCCCAAATAAGTATAGTGTCTAGTTTTCCCGTACATGGGAATGATGTCATCCTGTATTTCGAATGTCACTTCTGAGGTTGTGTCTCTCCTAGCCCAGTTGTTACCAGTTCTCTGTCCGTGTAACACTGCACATTTTTTGTGCTTTACTTCCATGCCGCAATAGCTCAAAAACTCTTCGCTCTTATGAAGCATTTCAGTCATATGTTGGTCGTTGGTCGTTGTCATTGACATGTCGTCCATGTAGGCCTGGCAGGGATTGGGTAGGTAAAGTTGATCGTAAGGAGCACACATCCACCGTAGCCAAGGATCCATCGCCTGGATGAAGACGATGGCACTCCAGGGACAGCCCTGAATAATGCCGCGTCCACGTGGTATACTTGGTGTAAGGGCCTTGCCTGCCTGGACCTGGAACGTAGAGTTGGTGTAGATGTCTCTAGTGATGTTGACGATGTTCTCTGGATACTGAGCTGCCCTCATTGCGT